>JAOXYL010000030.1:19080095-19127016 GCA_028564955.1 Terapon puta
CTGCATCTTGCTGGGGATGCATGTGGAAGAACTCCTGGTTCGGTTAAACACTCATCTCGATTGTGTTGGACGGTTGCAAAGAGACATGCAGACACACACCTTTGACTTTCAAACACAGAGAGGTGCATTACTGACTGCATGACGCTAAGAAAAGACCAGTAAAGGTTCAGTTATAAAAAGCCAATAACAAAGACAGATTTAATGTGCAAAAAATGGAAGGTGAATTTCAAATCACATAATTCAGAGAAAATGCAGATTCTTGTATATGAAAGAAATATGTCACATAGATGCATAAAGCTAAGCCAAAGGCATATTAATCAGATAGATAGATAGATAGATAGATAGATAGATAGATAGATAGATAGATAGATAGATAGATAGAAAATAGTTTAAGAGAGAAATGAAAGTAACAATCAGGACTCATTTATTATATATAATGACATTTGACAATTGGAGGCTGATTGAAATGAAGAAATTATTCATATATTTAATAAAGAAAAATAAAGGATTTTTAAATGTCATTTAATTCATTCACTGTTGACCAGGTACCATTAACCTTGACAGATTAAGTGATGCCAGCCTATTTAAAGCCTCCCCTCTTGTCTCCGCAGTTTCCTGTATACACTTAAAAGAAAAGTAATTTAGAGGCCTTTCAAACAAGGTGAAAACGAAAGCTAAACTCCAACATAACAATTACCACGTAATTACAGCAGATATACATATTAATATTCATACTAATATAATAAGAGATGCTAAAATCCAGACATTTAACCTACTTCACCTGGATGCTGCTGATAACCAGGACGTGACTAATGACTGACATGTTTTCAAGCGACCAAACAATCAGACATCACCACATCACCGAGGAGCCAAACCAAATCAACCTTTCTCTTCTACACTGGAAGTTGTTAAAGTGCATCCTGGCTGCAAGGTGGAGACCGCGTTTGACAATCCAAGGAGGGAGGGGGAGGAGGAGGAGGAGGAGGTGGTGATGGTGGTGGTGGTTGGGGGTAGGGAGTGGTGGTGGGGGGGATGCTGTATTGTAGCGCCTGCGGGCAATGCTCCCAGTCAATATATATCTGCAGAGTCGCTCCTGCGCTCCTATTTGAGCGGGACGCGCTGCCCTCTCAGTGCCGCGGAGGAGGAGTGACAGGCAGCCACAGCGGGACGCTCTGCAGGTACGGACCAAGCTCAGGGTGTGGGAGATCTTTGCATTTGTAAAAATTACTATTAGTATTATTATTATTTTTCCTAAGTTAAAGGAAGTTGAGGGGAGGCCTGCTGCAGAGGGTGCTTTTGCATGCGCTGAGGGGACGCTTTTGTTGCATTTTATTTTGCAGTTGTTTCAAGCAGGTGACATTTCATTTTTCTTGCATTTTGGTGGCCAATTCTGAAGGTAGTGGAGGAAAAAAGAATAAGATATGCATGTTCGTGTCCATGTTTATTTCCATTTATCTTGTAAGTGTATGCACTTACAAGATCAAATGTGTACACTGCATTGCTTGTAATTTTACACATGCAATATAATTAAATAAAATGTGATTTTAAAGTATTTCATGTGGCCAAGAATCCTAAAAAGCTTTAACTGATTTATCAGCAGCAGCAACATCCAGTGCTCAGCTGTCAAATTTAAATGCAATAAATAATTTCCCTTTTCACAAATACAATAAAATTTTGCCTTATGTTTGTAAAAAATGCATCTTTCTAAAAGTTATTTGGCTGCAATGTTAAATTGAATTAGATAAAATGTTGCTGGCTTATTATAATTAAACATGACTAAGATGACTAATGACAATAAATTTGTTATTTGTTGTCTTCTTTTCCAGACATCCAGCCCATCATCCTGACCAACAACCATTTTAGGTAAAGTATTAAACTTAAAGTATGAATTTTTATTTATTAATTAAAAAGCACAAGAGCTTAAAACAACTGGAGTTACAGTGTGTTCGCTGTGTGCATCTACGTAGTGGACAAACAGCCTGTCCCATAGGCTGTCAGCGGTGTGTTTGCTCTTGCATGTAACTTGTCAAAGCTTTTAGTGTGGTGAACTTCCTTAATTGCAACAATAGATGTTCAAGCGGTCAGGCTTGTTTGATCATCAGCCCTAAAAGCTTAAAACAAGACCGCAGGGTTTGAATATAGGGCAGCAGGGGGCCAAAGTGTACAGTCAGTGGAGAGGCCAGCGGATAGCAGTGGCCAGAAGAGGGGGAAAAAAACTGCTACTGTAAAAATGATTTTTATTGATTGGATCGTAGCAGCAGCTGTTAGACTCCATTATGAGCTCAAAGCCCAGGTCAGAGCCCGGGGGCAGAAAGTGAGCCAATCAAATGGTCAGCCACTAAACAAGCCAAATCTGAGGGTCCAATTGGGAGAACGGTTGGCAATGGCCTGCCATCCTGTGTTAGACTCACTGTGTCTTTCATCATCACCCTTTCACGGTGTGGCTTTTATAGATGAGGTTGTCTGCTGTCTCTCAATATAACCGGACATCCATCACCTGTGTTTGCTTCGCTGGCCTTTATCTCTAAAGTTTGTCATGAGCAGCCCGTGTTAGACAGAAAAAAAGATTGGTTGGTTTTTAGTTCAGCGTGGACCCTGAACATCACACAGACTTTCATCTTTGAATGACCTGGGGGAGAAGACAAAAACAAAAGCCTCAGAGCAGGACTGTTTTATATTGAGGAGCACACTCCTCCTCACATCTTCGTTCACCGCAGGGTCTCCCAACAGCCTGGCTTTAAGTATAAAAAGATCACAAAGTTTCTGTAATTTAACACATGAAAAAAAACGTGTTGGGTATTTTAATTTATTATGGGAGATTAGAGAAGAGAGATGTATTAATTAAATGATTGCAATTAAACTCCTGTCTTAAATGGATGATGAAGATGGATAAGAATAATAAAAAAAATAGAACAGTGCAAATCATAGCTCACTTTAAAACTCATGGGTGCAATCAGCTGCCAGACAATTCATAAACCAAAGAAAGAGAAAATCAAATCTTGAAAATAAAATTTAGTGGTACTTTATTGAGATTTTAAAAGGTTTAAGTTACAAAAATTATTTAAGAGGCCATGAGGCAAACCCTACGACTACAAATGCTTTCAGTTTCTCATTGTTTTTTCAGTAAAAATGCATCTGATTCAACCCTTAAATGCCTCATAATCCACTATATTATTGCTTATCAAGTAATAAGGTGTGACCTAACTCTAAAAGCAGAGGTAGTAAAACAAGACAGGAGCACAGTTGAACTTATGCGCCATGTCCTGACCCAGATCCTGGTCCTGGCACTAATGACGCCCTATAGGCATAATGCCAGGCTCTCATTAGGAACCAGGCCTCAAACCCCCAACTCCTTTTCCTTCCAAACCCGCCTCCTCCAACCCTCAGCCTGGTCATATTGTGCCTGTAGCCGGCCTCCGAGGGTCCGGCTCTAAACTCAAGCAGTGAGTGTTGTGAGGGCCCCCTGCACAGGTGCAGGGTCCCCTGTGGTGGACCCGTTTGCCCCTTAGCCCTGGACCCTGCTAGCGCCTGGTATTACACTGGAACTAATGAGTAGTGGCAGGTACAGTGAGAACAGAGCTGTGCGGGCCTCCCTGCAGTTAGGTTAGTGGCAACCCTCAGCTTAGGCAGACAACAAATGTGCTCTCATAATACACATATGTGCATAATGATATATACCACCCTTCACTGCACACACAACTTTATCTGAGGTAATTTCTGCAAGCTGCCTCCTTTTTTAAGAACTGAGCAAGGAATTGAAATTAAAAGATATAGTTAAAATGCCTGATTTTTCAGTTGGTTGTTTCTGATCTGTTCATGCTTTATTGTTACTTTTATTCATAGAAAACTGCATTGTGTGTTCACAGGTTCAAGAAATGCTTCTTTTCATCTGCTTACCAAACCAAGGAAAAACCCTGGTCTAATGAAATGTATGCTGACACAAAAGATTCAGAAAATCTATCTTGAGTTATCATCATTCTAATCACACAATTTTTATAAATACCAAGACCCAGTCATGTCCAAGGACGATGCTTGCAAAGTGACCTCTGCCAGCAAACACAAGGAGCGCAAACCTAAGAAGCCTCACTATATTCCCCGTCCATGGGGCAAACCCTACAACTACAAATGCTTCCAGTGCCCCTTCACCTGCATGGAGAAGTCCCACCTGTACAACCACATGAAGTACAGCCTGTGCAAAAACTCCCTTTCTCTGCTCATAGAGTCAGACTGGCCATACAAAAAGGGGAACATCCTGCACCCGGATCAGCTGAGGCCCTTTCAGCAGGCGCACGGCGTTCACGCTACAGGGAAAGATGGGTTAGAGCAGGTAGCGGGGACTGAGGAGAAACAAAGGCAACGGAGGGCCGTGGAGGAGGAAAGCGAGGACAGGGAAAGCCAGGGACCAGAAGACGAAGAGGAGGGAGGACGGGGAGAGGGAGCGGAGGTCACTGGACTCACGAAAGAGGACTGCGGTAATAACAACAGAGGGGACCCTGCAGAGTGCGCTACCAAGAAAGTCAAACAGCCAGAGTCAGAGCTTCTGATGGCTGACATGCTCTCCCTGGAAGACCAGCTTTTACGAGCACGCTCAGTAGAGGTAGAAGCCCAGCTGAAACACTACAAGCTATCCAAGACATGTCTAACAGCTCCCGGTCTGCTGTCGGAGCAGTGGCGGCTGTTAGCGTCCAGCCAAACTAAGGCCAAAGCCGATGGCGCTCAGTCCCGGGTGAGTGGTTCGATCCCGTGTTACCCCCCTCCGCCAAACCTGGTGGATTACCAGGATCCCACTGGACTCAACCTGTCAATGCTCGGAGTGGGTTACCCCATCAGCCCCAGCCTCTTCTCCTACATGAACTCGGCTATTCCCACTGCTGCCACCAGTGTCACCGCCCAGGCCCACGCGCAGCTCGCCCAGCTTCCCTTCCTGGCGTCGGCCGCTCAGCTGATGCACCCAGCCTCCAGCAACCACCCGGAGAGAGCGCTCATCCCCCCTCGTCTCTACTACCCCTTCTTGTGTGAGCACACTTTCAGCCCGGCCTCCAGTCAGAGCGAGGCCAGCAAAGCGCTCAAGACATCCACAAACAGTCTAGAAGCAAATCCCGCGTCTGGCTTCCAGCCTAAAGTTAATCTATGGAAAGTGCCTGCTCTGCGACCTGGGGCCGCTGCAGTCTCTCCCGCCGGCTGGGTGTCACCTCAGAGAGACTCCCCCGACCAGGGCTACAGGTTGGGCGAGAAACTGCAAGCTACAGCCAAGGAAGGAAAAGCAAACTGGGGCCTGAAGAGAACAGGGGCCCCACTGGGAAACCATGAGACACCTCTGGAGAAGAAGCCGGCTGTGGGTTTCTCTTTGGACCTACTGAAGAATATTCAGACTGCATCAACTCTTAACATGGCAGCAGACAAGCTTCTCTTCCACGGCAGGTAAATATTGCTATAACATGTGCTTATTTTGTTATAATTAGAACAAATTGCAGTCAGCTTTTTTTCTCCATCATGTAATTATTCGCAGGGAATCGTCATACAGCTGTAGGGAAACTTCATATATCTGTACTGCAGTTTGCAATGTGTTACAAATAGAAAAACCCTAAATGTCTCTCATCCTCAGTTTACAGGAGGCTCAGCAGATCCGGCCCACTGAACTGTGGTATAGTGATCCTCTCACCAGTCCCAACAGTGAAACGTCTACCAGTGTGGGGCCCAGCACCCAGGACTCGACCGCCGCCCGGACCACGGGGGAGGGAGCTTCAGAGTCAGTGACTGCTCTCCTGGGTGACCTCTCTAAGGCTTTGCAGGAGTATCAGGAGGCTGAACGCAAAATTTCCCACCTGGAAAAGGAGGACCTTCCCGCGCAGCGCCACCTCTGGGAACACCTGAGCAAAATCCGCAGCGAGCTCTCCCACATCCACCAGGCGCTGGAGCGGACAGCGCGCCAGAGTGACGGGCCTCTGGACCTGTCGGTGAAGAGGGGCTCGGCAGATTTGGTCGGTGACCACGGCGAGAGGGAGGACGGCAGCCTTAAAGACAACATGGCAGAGACAGAAGAGGAGGACGAGGAGCTGGAGGAGAAAAAGGAAGATGACGATAATGAGAATGAGAGGAAGGCGATGAAGGCTTCGCTGGAGAGTCGTAAGCAGTCATTAGACATGTTAATCAAGATGAGTCAGGCATCAGTGGTAAACACAGAGGTTCTGACCCCTGCTGGTCTTGGCCTGAGGTCCAGCTCTGCTGAAGCCTTGTGGCCCAGCAGAACCACCAAGTGTGAGGCGGACTCCAGCGTCCTACTCTGCCCCGACGGACGATCAGTGGTGTTCACAGACATCCCCTCCTCTGCCAAAACCCCAAAGAGACCCCCGTCCATACAGCGACTAGAAGCCCAGTGTCCTCCGAGCCCTTTGACAGCTACTGACAATTAAACCTCTGTTCGTCTGACTGTAATATAACTGATAACATACAGTTGTTCACATGCAGTTGTCCTTGTCATTACTGGCATGCCTTTGATTTTCACTGGCTAGATGTCACTCTCATTCTCTGTTTTCACAAAAAAAAAAAAACTCAAACATTTTGCACCTTACATGACAAAAAGAGAATGAAGTCAATTTTTACAAATGCACTACGGACATTGATTGTTACAAGATTCTTCTAAAAAATTGTTTTAAAATTTATCATTAGCACTTAATAGTAATTTTGAATATGGACATTTGAACAATTAAATCCATTAAAATCATGTTAAGAGACAATCCTTTGAATGGATTTGTATATATTGTAATTACAATAAATGTAAATAAAATGTTTTAAAGGGTAAATGTTTTATATGGATGATGTCATGTTGGGCTGCATCATTTCATCTGATAACAATAAATTGTATCATACACACTGTATTTCTTGGAATAAACTGAGTAAATAAAAGGGTTTTGTTCTTTTTATTAAAATATGAAAAGGGAAGAGGGATTTAAAAAAAACACAGGATGAAGAAGCACAAAATAGTAACACATTTTATCACTTTGCTGTTCAGTCCCATTGGGAGGGACCATGTAGCTAAATGTCATCCTCACTATCATTTACAGTCCAAATAAGACACAAACAGATTCATACTGGCAGCTCACCTTGACTCTCCTCTATCTGCCTTGACATACTTGGCTGGCTGTGCTAAAGGTGAAGTAGCTCTTTAAGCTAAATTGCCATCATCTGGGTCACCTGCATGTATGCTTGTGGATCCAGGACCCCCCATACAAAGGTCAGGGCCCCCGGAGCCGTGCTCCACATAGACTGGACCGAGGACTACCTGTCGCCCCCAGGATATCCACCTAGCACAGGGCTGCCTCGTGTCCTTTGCGTCCCCTGCCCTTTACCACCCTCACACATTTGAGACATAGCAGCAATGGTCAGCCGCCACGACCAGAAGAGCCCACGTTCAGCCTGAAGAGGTCAAAACATTTGCCTGATTTTTTTCTGTATCTAGATTCAATAAAGGCTGAATATGTTGACTGAGTTATTACAAAAAATATATTTGCAATTGCTATACAACTATGCAACTATTTACAAATAATATTAATTTGAGGTATTATATCAAGTAATGATAACAACAACAACATTAATAATAATAGTAACTGGTTTCAAAATGACAGATCTTTGGTTGTATTTACTTTTACTAAGTGTTACAGTTGGCAATAACAGAACAGTTTCATATTGAATAAAATCTCCATGCTAGCAGAATGTCTGAATACTACAAAGGTTTCAGTGAAATTCACTTTGGAAGTTTCAAGCATGAAATCTTTGTAGAGGCTTTACTGAAATCAGGGTCTAAGTAGATAGCTCCCTCAAGTGGACAAATTATTTAGAGCGATGAGGAAAAAAATAAAAAAGAAAGGAAGCAATAGGGGCCCTCTGTGATGAGATTTGAACACACTTCTCCCACATTCTGCCAGTCATGTGACACTAATACAATATCTGTGTGTCCTCAGATCTCATTACCAAAAATAACTGGTCAGTACAGGAGATATTTTCAGCAGTGTGAACACTGATTAGACAAACGAAGGTCACAATGAAGGAACTGAACTAACTAAAACTAAAGTAAAAGCAGCATAAGAGCAGCATAAAGGGGTAAATTGTCATAATTTTGTTTAATTATGCTGAATAAAGTATTCTTAGTAATTTAGGGTTGGTTAATTTGCCTTTATTACTACAGAGTTGGGATGGAAGCAAAAGCAGTGACACAATATTGTGAACAATTAAGGAGAATCAAATTGTATTAAAAATCGCAAAATATGGGAAAATATATACAGGTATAAGGTTTTATTTTATTAGTTTTAAACAACATTCACTATAGCCCTGGCTGCCCATGTGTCATGGTTAATGTCATATTTATATAAAATGGATGTAAAAATGTAGTCGAAACTTGAAATTTGTCATTTCAAAAATGATCACAGAACTATTTGAAAATGAGAAACGAATTTTCAATTTCAATTTGAACTCCATCTGTTAGATACCTGGTTTTAAGTGGTAGCTGCATCAAGAGACTGACACCATCTCTTCTGGTGAATTTGACGAAAATGGTTCTTTACCTTACCTTACTTCTCTGGAGTTATGACATAACATTTTAGTAATTTATTAATATGCATTGTGTGTATAAATATCTGTTTACCTTTCTATATTCACCTCTTTTGGAGTATAGGGAACACTCCTCAGGATCTTTTATGACTCTGTGGTGACATCAGCCATCTTTTATGGGAAAGTCCGCTGGGCCAGAAGTGCCTCGGACAGAAGGAGAATGGACAGATTGGTGAGCTCTGTCCTGGGATGCCCCCTCGACTCAGTGGAGAGCTGTCACCCATCTTACTCTTCAGGACACTGACAGTCCTGGGCAGCTCCTTCAGTGAGCAGCTGCTCCATCCACGCTGTGTGAAGCAGAGGCACTGCAGGTCCTTCCTGCCTGCTCCTGACAGACTACACAACAAACAAAATGCCTGCTAGTCTGCAGACAATAAACAAATAAAAAATAAATAACTGACTGATAACTGACAATAACGCTGCACTTCTATTTACTGGTCATTTCACTGTTTTGCACTCATTTATACCTGAGATACTATATATTTCTTATATGTATATTCTCAGGCACACTCCCTCC
This sequence comes from Terapon puta, assembly GCA_028564955.1. Taxonomy (NCBI): domain Eukaryota; kingdom Metazoa; phylum Chordata; class Actinopteri; order Centrarchiformes; family Terapontidae; genus Terapon; species Terapon puta. Next base: position 19,089,220 of record JAOXYL010000030.1, read on the forward strand.
ACACTTACAGTTATAGTTATAATATATTTTATTTGTTTAAATTGAACTTTTTTGTTTTAATCATCTTATTTTTATTACATTTTTTATGTTCTATATTTTATTATTATTTCTTATTCTATTCTATGTCTTGCATTTCTTGCTGTCTATTTTTGTGTTTTCACTGCTGTTGCATGGTAAATCTCCCCGCTGTAGGACAAACAAAGGAAATCTGAATCCGAAACTGAATCTAAGTCTAAGTCTAAATCTAAATCTAAATCTAAATCTAAATCTATCTTTTATGTCCAATTTAGAGAATTTTGAGATGAATTACCAGGGGCCCGGAGGTCAAGGCAATGGTAACACTGGACCACATTTCTTCCAAGGCCTAGGTTAACAGTAGGAAAGCTTTTATTCCTCTGTTCAACGATAATAAAATCTATCTACCAGCACCTCTGTGATAGAAATGTTATGACCATTTTTAAATTCTTTAAAAAATTAGGTAAGGTAAGTTCCTGTTATCTCTGCTTGTTGCCTGGCAAACCTGCAGTTTTTCGAGATGCCAGGAAGTCACTACAGCTGACCCAATATGCAACACCCACATACATACAGATTAAACAAACAAGATATGATGTGTTAATAACTGTCTTTTAAAGCTTTAGTGTTGGCTTTATCAACAAGATGTTGAATATGTATATTTGTCATGATAGGTTCACAGATGTTCAACCCAGACCCTGTGGTTTTGCATTTTTGATGACTGTGCATCTGCTTTAGTATCAACAAACATGATTCACTGCTGTGCAGTTTTACTGGGCCAAAACAAACAACAGGAATCTCACAGGAAGTTCAGATGCATATTCAGGTCTATGTGTCAAAAAGAGGATCTAAACCCATGCTCTTTATGAAGTGTTGTCATTGGTCCTGTCAAATAAACACAACTCATTGGTATTTACTTACTGGTCACGTGCCTGGTGTAAAGTGAATACAACTGTCAGCTTTGGTGTCTCTTTTCAGATTGTGTGTTTTGGACATTTTTAACGTCATGTTAAATTCCCTCCAGGTGTCCTGCCTGTATAGTCTGCTGTGTAACCATGAAAGGCAATCTCAATACCTGTGGCAGTTCGATGACAGGGCTTGTTCCTTTGAACAGGTTTCCTTCACCCCGCTTTGTCGTCTGCTCTGCCCTACCTGCTGCTCATCATCAGGGCCAGACTATGTGGTCATAGTGGGGGCAGCAGAGGCCAGATTTCAGTATGATGCATTCATTTCCTCCAGCTCGTAATATAAATATGGATTTTAAAAGTTTAAACATCTATAAACTATTAGCTTAATGCCCTTCATATTGCAACACAGGAAAAGTACCCTAAGCAGTGAGAATCTATATTTAACTTCCTGGTAAGCTCCGTTTACTCACTTTGCCATGTTGGTGTGATGACTTTCTATTTAATAAACCCCACCTACTCCACCATTTGCCCAGCTTGAGTAACTTATTGTGACTTTTAGTCCAACAAAAAAGAATACGACAAGGATGTCGGGGAAAAAAAGATTACTGCAAGATTTCCAAACACTTCATTTAATTGACGTTACACATTCAAATGAAAATAAAAAATATTCATATATATTTCATATAGAGCTAGTGAGCAAGGTACAAGTTTAAAACAAAACACAGAAGTCTTCCGTGTGGCATATATATATGTACAAGGCGTGGTTTGAATACTATACAGTGTGTATCCATAGCTGCACAGGTTTCATGGATGTTTATATTCTTCACTCAGTTGAGGCACGACTAGATTTCAGTGAGAGGTCAGGGATTGGGCCAAGTGCTTCAAGACTGCCGCTTACAGTAAAACATTTCAATCTCAACACCTAAACAGTAGGACTTGCAAAGCAAAGCTTATTAGTGTTAAGAGTTCCACACTAAAGCATAAAGTAGGAAAATGAGGCAACATGATCATTCTGCAGTTCAAATGATACTGTACAGTCATGCAAAGTCCAAAATAGTTTTTTTCCGAGATGATATTCTCACACCAAAGTCAAAACTGAGCAAACACAAATTCAGGTTTAAAGAAACTTAAAAAAAAAAAAAAATCCAGTATCACTAACAAGTCACGGTTCACTAAATTTGACGGAAAGTCAGGATGTTTGGTTGCACTGCAATAATTAACTTTAAGTAACTACACCAATTTGAGATGAAAAAAAAGATTCCTCAAGTAGTCAAGTGATAAGTGCAATCCCAGCCCTCTTTCCCCCTTCACACACAGACACTCCATTTTATAAAACTCTCATACATAAGCAAGTTAAGCATCACATTGTTTTCCACTATCAAATCAAACCATATTTATAGTACAGCAGATGCCCCAACAATCAATACTCAAACCATACTCTTACATATATCCAGTAGTTATGTACAACAGAACTGGTGCAACATTTAACACATTAAAAATTATTAGATATAGAAACTGTAACAATAATAAAATACAGCAGATACTTAATATTGGGAAATATATATATTATTCATACCGTGTATTGCTGTCTGTTTTGGCATTTTGGAGGATCAATAGAAATGCTGTCATGTATCCCTCTCACAGCTTATTTGACATGACTCCAACCTGGACAGATTATATATCTATGTCTTTTTTTTAAAGAAAACTTACACAGGATTGATTCAATAAAACTTTTCCATTCATTAAAAAAAATCTAACAAAAATATGACAACTTATCAGAGGCATGGAAGCAGCAGGTCCAGGTTTAGAATTGACCTTGATAAACTTTTTTTCCATTTCCTATAAGAGTCTTCAGCTGATGCTGGCATGGCTGTAGCGACCTGACCAAAGAGTAAGGTCAGTGAAGAGAAAAAGAAACTTTAGATTCTTGAGATTCAAATCTTTTTTGAATCTTTTGCCTCAAAAAGCTTCATACGCTCCTGTACAGTCAGTCCCTCTTTCAGGCTCTGTTGAGGATAAGAAAAAGGAAGTCATGTGAAAGGGTTGCATGTGGGCAGAGAAAGCATTAAAACAAAACAAAACACACAGACATTACAAAACAGTAATATTAGCTGTCAGTCCCAGACGGTTTTCTGCTCTGGATGACATATTTTAATCTTGGTGTAAAATCTACAGGAAAAAGTGGTTATGCTGGAATATGGTCATGCCAGAAGAGTACATACAGGTACAATGAACAATACATTGAAACACAAAGCTCAAAAACTCACAAACAGACAAAACACAACAATTACAGAAAGGGCTTTTACATTAAAAGAGAACAACAATGTTGATATATGTCGCGTAATAAACAGAGTGCTCTCAGGGATCATTAGCTCACCGACACCCTCAAACTACTGCTACAGATCCAAACAGCTTACCATTCTGCTTGTTAGTGCCATGTAACTTTGGGGGCCATCACTAAATAATAAAGGTGATTGGGCTGAAACATTAAACCATCAGCTGCTGAACAAAATCCACCTACCTGCACCTCTGAACTTCAAAAATTAACACACTGTATGTCAGTTGTTTAACTTGCTGTACAACCATAATTTGTCATGTTTTACACTTTGGTTATTGTTCCAATCAAACAAATGGACATGAAACCCAATATAATCTAATATGTTAATTAGGGAGCTTTATACGGGCATTTTTTCTTTTAATCAGGCCTGACTACAGCCTTGCTTCCAGTCTTTATGCTAAGTTAAGCTATATGACTGCTGACTATATCTTCATATTTTCTGTACAGTCATGAGAGCAGGGTGGATTATCTCACACTGCTCAGTGAATAAGTGCATTTCTGAAAATGTCTAACTGTTCTATAGCATCCATCTCTGCAAACAATTGCCTCTAAGAAGTGCTAATGCTCACATCTGTGATATTCAACTGAGGGTTGGACACTACAATCAGCAGGTGCGGGTTAGGGGAGGAAGGAAGGGGGAGTTTGGAGGGTGGGAGATCATGCAGGGGTGGTGAGGGCATGCTTTGCTCTACGTCATGCTATACCTACAGCACATCTTGGGGCGGGAGTTGGGGGGGAAGCACCCCACAATGGGAGTGTCAGCTATCCCATGAGACCTGTTCAGTAACAGACTGATGGACAAAACAAACAAATGACAAACTTACAGGACTTTCAGTCAGAACGTCAGGACCAAATAAACGTGGAACACGTTCCTACACTAATTGGTGGCCGAGTTGCAACAGTTAACAGTGATAAAGTCTGTGCGAGAAAAGCCTGAACATCACATCTCACAGCAAAATCCCTGTAATTACTGTAATTGTCCAATTAATCTTGACACTCACCTTTGACCGTACGCCTCTTGACTGCTTGGAGTGCTTTTTCATAAAATCTGGATTACTTTTTGATTTCATGATATCTGAAAAACACAATGACGGTATGTCTTTATCAACATTAATCTGAAGTGGCATAAAAGCATCACAAGTCTAACTGCCACAAGCAAACAACTACAATGATTATATTTCTTAGTCCTTAAATGCATACCTTGCATCTTTAGGTACCAGGAATATATTACACTTATATCACTTACCTACTCTTATTTATTTTTAACTATGTCAAAATGTCAAGAATGATAAAAATACAAAGCTGTTTATCTAATGCGTGTTTATCTAACACGGTCTATGAATGGTGCGTTGGATGCAACTAATCTGTATCAAAATAATGTGGGTTTGTAGGTTGGAAAAAAACACAAAAAAAACAGGATTAACATTACACTGAAACTGACTTGTAACATAACTATGTTTTTTAATGATGCTAGAGCCAAGTGTCAAAAACATTAACATAAGAGACCAATCAGATGGGAGCACAAACAAGGTGTATGTAGCATTTTAAATGTAGATTTTAAACAGTTGGACTGGCTGTCGTTAGTTACAGCTGACTACTGACAAGCTTCATTACTTGGGTGAATTAAATGAGAGTGAATAATGAATGAATGCACATTTTCTATTTACCGTATCCAGAAGTGACCGTTCCATCAACAGTCCTCTCGCCTAAAGCTTCAGTGGCAATGAGAAGTTTCTCCTTCAGTTTGCTGATGTCGCAGTCAGCCTTTGCTTTCACAATGCTGAGCTCTGTGTAGATGTCCTTATATTTGTCTGTGGCATATTTCTTGTCCTGTAAAAGGGAAATCAATGATATTGCTTTTTTAAAATTTTGTTATAAGATATTACGGAATACAATTACATACCTTTAACCATTTGTTTGTAATACATGAAGTGCTGGTTGTCCTTACCCTTAAAGCAGACTGAAGTTCATCTTTCAAAGAGTGGATTTCCTGTTTAAGATACTGGATCTCTGACTCCTTAATTCGTAGCAACACCTAAAATATGCAGAGAAATATTAAACAGTTCCTTCGTGTGTCTGTGTGTGTGTGTCTGTGTGTGTGCGTGCGTTTGCACATACCTCCAGTTCATACACATCTTTGCCCTGCGTAAGTGGTGACAGTGCTGTCTCACCACTGAAACAGGAGCGCATCCGTGTGATCTCTGCAGTCAGTCGGTTATTTAATTCCTGTTGGACAGGATAAAGTTGTGTATTAACCCATAGACAGTATGGTATGTGTATTTGCATATGTGTGTGTATGTGGTGTGCGTGCATTCAAACCTGGTTGTGAGCGTTGAGCTCCTGGTTCTCCCTCTGACACTGCCTGAGGGCCTGCCTCTCAGCCTCCAGTGCCTGGGCCAGGTGAGCGTTCTCCAGACATTTCTGAGAGTACTGCTCTGACAACACCTCCAGTTCTCTCTGGATAGACTGCAGCTCCTCCCTTGACATTCAGACAGTCACAATTTGAGACATCTCACATTTAACATAGGCTGCCTAAGACATTATAATAAGGGGTAAACAAATGCTGAACCTCAGGGCTCATAAAGTTTTCAAACTTTAAAGCTTTATTGGTGGATGTTCAGAGTTTTTATGTTTTTAAAAAACATACTCATATTGTAAGCGAAGTTCATCAATGTCGGAGTTAAGTCCACTCAGTTGGGAGCGCTGAGTCTTTTCCATTTCCTCCTTGTGTGCATTCTTCATAGCTTCAATAGCTACATTAAAGACAGATAACACAAACTTAATTCACACAAACTAAGTCGTGTTTAAGGTATAGTGTTTATGGGTGGAAAGTTCTTTTCTTTACCAGCAATTGTAGCAGCCGTCTCCTCGGCCAATAGCCTCTCTCGCTCTTCCATAAGTTTGGAAATCTCCCTCTGATGCTGCCTCTGAAGGTCTTGGATTACCTTCTGGTGTGTTTCTTCCATTGCTGCGAAGCCACGTTCACACGTGGCCTATGGGAAGAAAGGGATAATCATGAAGTTTTTTTGCACTTACTGCCTGCAGTATATCTTAATTTGTGACTATAGATCCAGTGCTATATCTACTAATAGTTCACTAGGCTATATAGTGTGTCATGCAAAATCAGTGACAGAAGGCATGCAAGACTGTTATGATCTAAAGCCAGGCTGTTAGTAAGACAGCAAGTTAAAGCAGTGAGACGCTATTCCAGTGAAGCAGTATTTTTTTTATGAATAGACTGTACTTGCTTTGATTATTGTATGTGGGAAATGGTATGTCTATCGATGCCTAAATCAAGAGGGAATTTGGAGGCAAGTGAGACATTTTACATTTAATTTTCAGGATGTCCTAAAGTGATTACAACCTTCAGGGGACTGCTTTACTTCACTATGTAAAACTACTAGGGATGTCCCAACCTGATCAACAGAATCAGCATCAGAGTGCTCAGCAGCCTTAAGGTTCAGTTAACTTTATGTCAGTGGGTACAATAAAATGAAGCAAAACCAAAGCACTGTTTGGTCTGTATTTCAGTCACATTTCTCAGGTGCATCATGCTTATAAAGCATTGCTATTAGTCGAAAGCATTTTGTTCATGCTATCGACATATTAGTTTAAGCTATGGTAAATACAAATGACAGAATGCTAAAACCCCTGTGTTTAGTAGTTATAATGTTTTCTGTGGTTACCATCTTGGTTTAGCACATTAACATACTAATATTTGCTCATTAGCATTACTACAGGCTAAACACATTTGCACCAGTCAATGCCTATAAAATACTGATATATATATCTATATGATTATACATTTGACCTGAACAGAACTAGATAAAAAATCACAAGCGCTGCAGTTCACTCACAACCAGAAATCCATCGAATAGCAAATGAGACATCTCACTGAAAACCACAAATGTGACCTTCATTGTCGTGCTAGGAGATACCTCTGGGGATCAGCAGTCATTAGGATTGAAGCCATGAATATCTGAACCAAATTTTGTACTAATCCATTTAGTAAATGTGGATATATTTCATAAGACAGTAATGACACATTTGACCCTATTTTAGCTCTCAAAGGAAAGTTGGGATCACTGATATGATCCATCCAGTCATCCGACATATATTGTGGGCAAAAAAAGAAAAAAAAAAAGATTGGGACATCCCTCAAAGCTACAACAACAGTATATTACAATTTAATAATATAAAATCACACCATTTCCCAACTCCAAATGCTCTGTGGATATTAGTAGATTCATTTGCTATTTAAGTACTATAGTCTTGCTAATTTAAAAAAGAAAAAAAAGAAAAAAAAAAGACTTCACTAGGGTAAAATCAAAGAGCAAAAACCTTAAGACTTTCAAAGTCTCTCTGGTATTTCTCTCTCAGGCTGGCCACATCTCCTTCTAGGTGCTTGTTCTCCAGTTCGTCCCTCATGGTGTTCATCTGAGTCTCCAACTCCTGGATTCGATCTTTCAGAACCACCATGGAGTCCACCTCTGACATGTTCTGTGCATTTTGACCCTTCCCCTGTTCCTCCTCTTCCATTGGTGTAGTGGCCTCATCACATGGAGGCGAGTTGGGAACCTCAGGACCTCTTTTGTCCAGGTCTTCGACATGTTGAATGCTTTCTATGTATTGGGAATGTAACTTTTCAATCTCCTCTTTGTGGATATGCTGGAGTTCACAGATCCTCTGTTCAAATTGCTCCTCTAGTTTCCTCACATGACTATCGTGCCGCTCCTCCATGGTGTCCATGTCCACCAGCAGAACCTCTAACTTTCGTTGACTGTCAGCCGTTGTCTCCATGAGGGCTAGTTCTGTTGAGGCACGGCCTCTCTCTGCTTGGCCTAACTCTTCTTTGTGCCTCTGCTTCAGATCATCAGTCTCCTTCTGGAAGTGCTCCTCCATTAGAACCAGTTGCTCCTGCTGCTGGGACAGCTGGTTCACGCGTCTGCTGATCTCACTTTTTAGAGTTTCATTCTCCTTCTGGAGAGTTGTCACTGTTTGTGTGAAGTTTATCCGCTCCTCCTGAAGGGATGATTCATATTTCTCCTGGATTGCACTGACATTACGGGCGTGCTGCTGGACAAGAGCATCCATGTTCTGACTGGTCTGTTTACACCAGCCTAACTCCTGTTCATGCATGGCCCGTAACCTGCATGCCACATAAGCCACTTGAGCCTGGGTCAGGGCTTCACGCATGCAAACAGATGTACTTGTAAAATGATGTGAAGTTTGGTGCCCCAGAAGAGTATGGATCATTTTAGCCAGCCCTGGATGGTTTCCACCACTTTCTATCTCTTGAGCATACTTATGGAGGACTGCTGCTTGTCTCTGAAGCTCGTTAGCCAGGTTTTCATGAGCATTTTGGAGAGATTCAATAGAATCAACACCACAAGAGGGCATTTCTCCAGCCAAGTGTCTGTCTACGATTTCTTCAGCCATGTCTCTAGCTTCTTCCATTTCAATCTGCTCCATATAGGGAGCTAGTTCAGGGGGGCGAATATCAGCTAATTTTTGTTTATTAAACCCAAAGCTATTTTTGACTTCTTTGATAACATTTTTCAAATCTGGCCTTTTTGAGGCTTCAATAATTGCTTTGAGAGCCCTTTCCCTTTCATGTAAGTTATTAAGGGCTTCTTTCAACTCCCCTTTTAGTATTTTGAATTTATCTTCATAGCAATGTTTAAGGTTTTGAATAGAGTAGGCTAATTCTGCTTTAATGAAGGTATTAAAGATTAGACTGGCATCAACGTCTACATCAGCTGAAACATTGCCCTCTTTAGATTTAGCCGCATCTGCCTCAGCTTTTTCCAAGTCTTTCCAGAATGCACTCTCTAGCATCAACTTCCTGGTTAGTACATCAGCATAAATTATGGCCAAACAATCTTTGTCACTCCTTTTAACATTCTCTATGTCTTCCCATATCTCTGCAAGAACTTGTAGGAGGTCAGACTTTGAAGTCTGTATTAACAATGCCATTTTGTTCAACACAACAGCCTCAAAAGACAGAGTTTTGCCAAAGAGCTGCATGGCTTCTTTATCTAGACCCTCTGAAGTTTGATTCTGGCAGACAACTGGTGACTGTTCTTCTAACATTTTTTGTCCTTGCTGGATGTACAGTGATGCACTGAACAAATCGCTCTCTATCTCTGACAATGAGTGCAGCTGTGAATGAGCAGAATCAGGAGAGCCACTGAGAATAGCCCTGACTTTCTCCCGACTACTTTCCACACACACTAGGGCCTTGGCATAATGTTTATTGGCAGCACTAGTTAGTCTTCCACTTTCATTACTTAGCTTTTTATCTGAGTTAGGCTTCATTTCTGTCATCTTCTGATCAATCTTGGACATGTCTTCTGCATGGATGGTTCGTTGCTCTTCGAGATTCTGTGTAAGGTTTCGTAGTTTATCCTCAGTGGCCAGTAGTTTAGTCTCCAGAGCATGTATGATAGAGATAAACTTCTCTGGGTCACTACTGTGAGGGAATGTTATGTCAGAAGACATGTTCCCTTCACTTAGATGAATATCTTCATTTACATCCTGGTTAACTTTTTGTCCTGTGTCTGCAGAGGTAGTGCTGACATGGCTAGTGTCCAGGCCCTCTAGATTTATGTATTTTTGGCACTGAATATTGGAAAAACGTATCCTTGGTCTCTTAGCTTGAGACTCCTTATCATCTGGGGAGTTCTCTGTCTTGGATGTGTGATCAAGTGAAAGTGGGAGCTCTATGTTTGGTGATAAGGAGACTGATGTTTTAAGCCTTCCCTTCTTGCTCTGTTCTGGGATTTGCTGCCTTTCCATGCGTAGGTCAGCATAGCCCAGTTGTAGGGCATTGAGATGCTGCTCTAACTCTGCTATGCGGTCCTCTGCAACCACAAGCTTGGCTTGTAGATCTTTTTCAGCACTACAGGGTTCAACCTTATCTAAGAGGCTTTGACTCATTTGACAAAGCAGCTCCTCCTTAGCTTGCAACTTCTGTTCCGTTTCCTCCAAGCTGTTGCCAAGTGCGGTCATTTTAACAAGGGCCTCTTTCAAGTCCTCTTCCTTGCGTTCTACCAGCCTTTCGTACATCTCCTTAGTCTGCCGGATCTCTTCTTCTTTCTCTCTAAGGAACTGGCTCATTTTCTGAAATTCTTGGGTAGCCCTCTCATATGAGTGCTCCAGGGTGTAGTAATCAGCTTCTTCAGTTTCCAGACGATTACGGAGCTTATTCACCTCACGGTCTGCTTCTGCGATCTGGTTAAGAAGCTCCTGACAACGACAAGTGAGGTGCCCTCTTTCTTCTTCTAGCCTACGTACACTCTCCCTCAGAGACTCAACCATGTCAGTCTTCTGGGCAAGCTCCTCTTGCAACTTCAGCATTTCCTCCTTGCATTCTTTTCCTCCTGAGGCCTGTCTCCCTCTTAACAGTGCCTCCACCTGCTGCTCAGATTCCAGCAGTCTGTCCTCCAACTCTTTCTGTGCAGTTTCAGCCTCAGCTAATCTTCTGCACAGGTTCTGTCTTTCCCTCTCATGACTTTCTTGGATGCTATGCTGCTCCTTTCTTAGGCGCTCCTCTTTCAGTGCCTGACCCTCTTCAGTAGCACCTAGACGAGCAGTCACCTCTTGCAGCCTTTCCTGCAGCCTCTGTATCTCCCTCATGTGGTCTCGTTGCAAGGCCTGCTGGCGCTCCAGGTGCCTGAGAGCCTGATTCCTCTCTAACAGGGTGGCTTCTACTTCACGAAGTCTATCTTCACTGTCCTTTAGCTGAGCTCGTAGGGTGGTCTCACTACGGCCAAATTCATGTTCTTGCTCCTTTGAACGTTCTTGCTCTAGCTTGAGCTCATTGCGCATTCTAGCCACTGCTTGTTCGCTAGCCAAGATTTCAGCCATTGCAGATGCTAGTTTAGCCTGCAGAGCCTGAATATCTGACTCGTGGCGGTCTACAGCATCCTGTGCTTCTGTGTAGCTTCGCTTTAGTGTCCGAATTTGTTGCTGAGCAAGGTCCTGCTTGCGCTTTTGAGCCTCCAACTCCCCCTGCAAATCTTGATTAAGAGTGTGCAAGCGTTGCCATGGCACTCTGCGCGGTGAAGAGGAAGGGGATGTTGCACTCTTGAAAAAGATTGATGAGACAGTTTCATTAATAAAATCACTTTACTATCCCCTATCATATACAGAGAACCACATCTCGGGCTTACCAAGAAAATAAGTTCTCTCCTTTTGTGATTTCAATCTCTTGATATCTTTTGACAAGATTTTTTTGTTTGGTTTTTTTCCAACCTTCCACTGTGCTTTTTCAGAGGTGACTGGGAAATTGGAATTTTTAAATGAATCCATCATCCTTCCCCAAAACAAACATACAGGATACTCACTTCAGTGTGTTACAAATAAAGTGATTTTTAAAAAAAAAAATCAGACTGACTAATTAATTTCTGCAAAGTCAATATGATGTGATATAATAAAATAACATTCTGGATCTGTGACACGTTTATTGTTTAACCTAAAACTGCATTAATGTAAAATGTAAAAAAAAAGCAATTAGTTCAAGTATGCAATTCTGAAATACCATCAGGCATGCAGAAATCAAGCTTGGAAAGGACACACAGACAAAGCACAAAACAGAGAGAAAAAGCACAGCGCAAGTCTTCTTGATCAAGTTTCTTACCTTAAGCACATCAGATCAAATCAATTATTTTCCCAGGAGATGTGAAACTCCGTAAAAAACAGTTAGTGAAAAACTCATGCTAAGAACACCACAACCATGCATATCAGTTTTGGAGAATAAGCACCCACACCAGTTAGTAGAATTTTATACAAGTTACAGTAGCCACACATAAATCTGATCTGTTATAGGGTAGCAGACCGTATAAAATATAATCTACACACAGTACTGTGGTTCAGTTGACAACATCTGCTGCACCAAATGTTTGACAAGTGCATGTCTACCCGTCTTACAAACCATAAATGCCATTCTCAGTATTTGAATGCTCGAGATTTCTTTGGTAAAATTCATGTTGCAATGCTATTTGTACATGGTGTCAATTTTCAAATACTAATCCTGCAGGATGAATGGTGAGTGTAGTACCTGCAGTACATAGCCCTCTCTGGCACACTGTTCTCTCCCTAGTGCATCCTCCAACTGCTCTTTTAAAACGTTGTTTTGCTTCTGTAGGCGGTCCAGCTCCTTCTGCTTCTGTCCCAGCTGAATAAAAAGAAAAAGAAGAAATAATGAATGAATGGCACAAGGAGCTCTGATATTATAAATATGTATAAGATCTCATTGAGGAAACACACCTCTTTGTCTAGTAGTGCTGCGAGCTCATGTGCAGGCAATCTATCGGAGTTACCAGAGTTTCCTAAAGTTGAATTGATGGGCACTTGCTTCTCTTCTCTTAGTGGTGTTGTCTCCACTTGATGCCATCGTTGCTCAATCTCTTCCCGAACATCTGAGGTTCTGGTGTCCTTCTTATTGCCACTAGCAGGATACGTTGCGTCTACTTCCATCTTTCCTTGCTCTTGGCTTTCAGGTATCGATGGCTGGACAAGTGGTGTAGTGTTTAGTGTAGAAGTCATGGTGACAGTAACAGTATTTGGCAGATGGGTTGCACTAGTTGTGGTATGCTGAGAGTTACCCCTCCGAACATTCTCAATCTCTGCTTTTTCTGTCATAGAAGGTGGGTGAGCCCCTGACACAGAGGATGTTTGTAGGGAAGAGGTAGAGACAGGAGAGGACGCTAATGAGGATGGGGAAGAGGAGGCAGAACAATATGAGGAAGTGGTTGAGAATGATGAGCTGAGGTCGACTGTGTCTGCACGTTCCTTCACAGGTTTTTCTCTCGGTTCCATTTTGAACTCAGCCCAGTCAAAAGTCTTAGAACGACCCTCTCGCCTGCGCTCACGAACTCTGCTTTTGCGAGGCTCAGCAGGAGAGGCAGAGACATTGTTGCCAGCTGGCTGTCTGTGGACATCAGACTTGGGGGCCTCAGGACTGGGGCTTGATTCAGGGGTGGTTTGTGAACACGGATCCAACATCACCTGGGCTTTGATCTTTTCCTCTGGGAGGGATCTAGATGAAAAAGAGCACAAAAAATACGTATATATATAAATATATATCATGCCTTTAACAGAACTATTTCTTTTTACATTTATACCAGCTCAAGCGACAATACCTTTACATACAGCTTTGCTTGACAAATAACAACACATATATTTTTGGCAGAATAGCATTAATTAACTGTGAGTTAAAAGCATGATTAAAATCTGTGAAATTATCAAAGTCCAAGCATCGACATCATAACGTTTATACAGCACACTGCATTACACTGAAAGCAGCTTTGGCGTTCACAGTCATGATCTGGGGTAAGCCTGATGGCAGATGTCTGCCTTTAGCTGCTATGTTAATGCAATGTGTGTGGCAGTTCAACATGAATAATGTGCTTGCAGTAAGCTGCACAATGATTCACACTTGCTGTGTGAAAGGGCAGAGCACAGACCTGACCTGAATAATCTATCTTCAACACGTTATGTGGAGGTGTCATGAAGTGTGAGTCAGTGGAAAATGAGAAGGGACTGAGCTCAAGAATGAGAAAGAGGTGTCCGTGAGGCGTCTATGCTGAAATACCAAAAATATCACACATTCTCCCCCTGGAGAGAGCTGCCAAAGAGATAACCTGGCAGAGTAGTGTGTGACTCAGTAAATGCCGGTCAGAGAGTGTATACAGTATCATACTCAATAAGCAACCTGAAAGGCAATACTCAGCTTTTAAGAAGAACAAAAATAAATGTTTAGGTTGTCAAATAAGTCCTCAGGTGAACTACTGCAGGAGAAAATTGACCTTTATATCCCAGCTTCTCTCTGTAATAACACTTGGTGTCTGTTGGTTGTGATTTTGTTGTTCTGTGATCATTTCCAAAAATTACTGAGTGAACATAGAACACAGTCTCTGCCGTTGGGTAGATTATTCTCGTATGTTGACGTGATTGCAGTGTGTGTCTCTACAGTGGCACAACTGACACGGAGACATTACTTAACAATCACATGACATAGGGTGGGACAACAGACACGCTGGGGCTGACATTGCTGAGCAATAACATCACTGTTCGAGGACGGGGAGATTCAATACACAAGCACTCCAACCTGGGCTTCAGAACGGATAGTTTCAGAGAGATGTTTTTCCTGGAAGCAGGGTGAAAATACCGGTTGAGGGAGGAAGAGAAAGAAGGAAAGAGAGGGTGAGGAGGAGAGAATGATTAAAATAAAATAAGTGAGAAAAGCAGTTGTTATTTCTGCCAGTGGTTAAAGTGGTAATCCTCTTTGGGCATTACCGGGTGACATCAGGGGCGATAGTGGGCCGCACATTCTTCATAATGGCCTGAATCCAGTTGCGACGGATTCCAGAGGTCATGGCTGACAGGGTGCATGCTCCCTCTTTACACTGAAAGCAGACAGGCAATACATAAATGACTGACAGGAATGAGACAACATGTCCATTAAAATACCTTCTTGACACTTGACTTGGCAAAACTAAGTTATGGAAATGAATAGGACAAAGAAAAGCCTTTCCTGTTTCAGTGGACGGACTAATTTCGTGCCCTTCTTCACTGACTGTAACCAGAGGTGGGTAGCAAAGGTGCATCTTCTGCACTAGATGTCCTTCAGCAACATTACAATCTATGTAATGTTAATACACAATGAACACTGAAAGTCTGGTGAAGAAGCAGAACAGCAACTGGTACAGATTTGAGAAGGAGATGTGTGTATTTAAGCTGTCACTGCAAAACATTTAACACCATCTAGTGACACTATTATCAGGATGTTTCAAATTAACATACCACTTTGTTGGCTGCGATATGCTCTACCCAACACACTAGACAGTTCAGGGCTGCTGCTTTGTAATGCATTTAAGTATCTTGAGTGCAGTATAGATTAGATGTGAAATTTGTGCTTCCAGTATTTTACAACTGTTTCTTTGAGTTCAATGTGCATCTGTGTGTTAAAGGATCTGTGTTCAGCTGAACTGCAGATAAACTGAATAAAATATTGATTTCCCTTAAGATCTCCTTGACATGGGTGTCAATGGACTGCCAAATAGAGGCAGTGCCTGTAATACGGTCATAATTCACTCACATAATAAATGGTAATGTTAAATATTTCAGTGGGGATTTTTACAAACATCCTTTAATAACAACTAAAAAAATGTTCTAACCAAAAGAAATCTGTCTTTATAATCAGGTATCCTACACTCAGGGGTCTTGTAAGGCAGTTTTACTACCAGTAGCACGTGTGATAAAAGTAAGTTATATCTTATACAAATCTCTTGTGGAAATCAAGTCATTTCTACAAGACCACAGTTATTCATTAAAGCTTCTGAAAACACATTTTAACTTGTTAACTTGTCCAACCCTTCATTTCCCCTTGCTGTCTGACCATGGAGCAGAGTAGACATAAATACTGGAGTTATTAATTTCTCGACACTAAACCCATGTTGTTCTCAGCCAAAGAGACAACGATCTCTTTTGACTTCTCTATTTCTGACTTCCTCCAGAAAGTAGCTGGATGGGTGGGGGCTGCTTCAGGCAAATGTAAACAAAAGAAATGACCTTGTAGCTCCTCATATAGGCTTAGTATGGAAACCTTAAGTCTATATGTAGCAGGAGCAAAACCCCTACTGACATCAAATGGATAACCGTTGCATTGCATTGCAACTATATGTGTCCAGTAAGTATTTTGCCAGCAACCAGTGCTAAAAATGTTTAATGGTCAAAGGATTATATGACGAAAGTATCCTGTCATAAGGTTTGAAGCAGTATGCATAGAACTGCAATTGTGGTTCAGAGCAAAACAACCATAAAACAGAAATGTTTTTAAAATCTGAGTGTTGAGCAAATGTGGCCAAGGACAGGGCTTTTGAACGCAAGAGGTTAGGTAAACATATTGTGCAGGATTAGGGGCACATGGGTTCAGAGAAACAAGCAGGGCTGGCAACGGCTGCAGCAGATTTAGACCACTATGATGTCAGCCTCTCACAGAGAGATGACAAGTCAAGTGACATCCGTCATGACAGACAAAGAATGGTTTCAGAAAGAGAAATGGCAAAACATGATACCTAAAGTTGCACCACATGGTGTCTATGGCTGTTTATAGACTGTCAGGAGACAGCAGAGCTCAAGTGTGTAGACAATGAGTTTCATCTTTACTGGTGATTAACAACGCAGAACAATCGTTGACATTGGAGGATCGGTACTCACCAGGATTTGGAAGCCGTAATTCCTCTGGACTGGGAACTCTTTCACATCATAACATGTGGAAAGGTCAATCTCACCATCCAGCTCTGAAGCCTAAGGAAAAACAGTAAACAGAACAACAATAAACAAAAAATTCTTGTTAAATACCTATTCATGGAAATCAACAGTGGAAAAACTGCACATCTCTTTAGGTTTTTACCTCTTCGGCTATTGAGTCCTTGTAGTACCGTAAACTCTGATCTGTCAGGACAAACCAGTGTTTCTTCCACTAAAGGGAAAATACACCATTAATTGGATTTCATCATTCCACTAAAAGTATAATATGATCTTGTTAAACAGGGGAGAGAAGCAGATGGTCATTTAATCCTGTGAATGAAAGGAAAATTACCATTCCATCTTCATACAGCTTTGTCATCCATCCTTTTTTGAAGTTCAGCAGATCAGGCTGCAATTAAGACAGAACAGAGTGATGTCATATCATCTAATCTAACTATATTCACTCATTAAAAATCAATAGTAGGAAATTTAGCAACCTTTTAGAAGTGACTTTTAAATAAAAATATAACTACACTAAGAGATAAAAGGAGAAAAAAACAATATTATGTTTAGTTAAAACATTTTGTACTAATTTGCAACTATATTAGAAGTGATCATTAAGTGAGTATTCAATACTCATGTAAGTCAAAAAGTAGGATTGACACTCCTGACATTGACATGCTGCTTTTATGTGCATTTGTTTACATTTAGTTCACTTCCTCAGCTCAAGAAGTCTAAGTGGGGATACGTGGCCCCTGCTAAAGAGACCGACTGGCGGGAGCTGGACTCTCCCTGTGAAACACAAACTGCTGCACATCGAAACCAAGCTCAAGTCTGTTTATAGACTCTAAAGTAAACCATTCTTCCAAAACCTTGCTTCGGCTCACTCAACAATACCTTGTTTTTGTTGAGCTTCATCAGGTGTGGTGTCACCGCCTGGCAGAGAGTCATTCTGATGGCTAACTGCCTTCGCTTTGTATGTTGACAATCTGTTTCTTTCCGTCTGTCCCGGGGACATACACATGACTGTGGCTGCTTCTGTACTGGCTATTTATAATCATCAGTAGCAGTGGCGGCAGTGGTGTGTACATGAATGTGTGCGTGTGTGTTTGTGCGGGTGGGGGTTCTGGCAGCTGCAGCTCGGCCGAAGGGACCAACCACACACTGACTAGATCATTACGCCAGTCTCTGAACTGACCTCAGATCAGTAGCAGTTTGTCAGACTGGTAGGAGTCAGAGCTCAGGAAGAGATCAGTGCAACCTTAGGCAACTTGCGGACTACTTTAATCTCACTTGTGAAGGTTGAAATATCGTATTGCGTATGGGGTCACTGTGGCGTTCGGGTGCATGCGTAATATAGGCTAAATCATGTAGACTTATCTTATGGCTGACCAGTCCAGTTAATCAGGCATTTATAATATAGCAGCCTAGATGACATCAGTGCTTACACACTCACATTAACACAACAGTGTTACATTTCTAAATTATGGCATTGGTTATTTATGTCCATAAAGATACCTTTTTATTTGCGTGAATTATGCTGATGTTGAAATTTTATATGCCTCATCAACATTTGATACCTCATCTCTGAACCTACACAGAACCTACACAACCTACATGGAGATACATACATACCAGCCATTTAAACGTCTGATAAATTTAATACATGAAAAATGGCCATTTCATGTTATACTGTTTGTCTGGGTGTAGTTATTTATAACTATCTTTTGTTATGTGCCAAATGCAAATGTCAAACATGCTCCTCGTGTCAAAAACATGTTTTGGGCATTCAGGTGATGCAGAAGGAGGAGAAACTAACAACATAACAAAGCACTGGTCCACGACTGCAGCATAATGGGTTCAATCTCTGCTGCAGTGATTTTGGATCGGTATTAAGTACTACTGACCACAACTGGCAGTTTTCCTGTGCATGAAAGTAGTGAGGGATCACAACCTTTCTCTGCACTCTCTCAATCTTGGCTTACAAAGTCATTTTATGTGACACACATCAAAATACTGTCAATACTCACAGTCATTGAGGACTCCGTGACTCTGCGGTCTAATGACTTAGCTCTTCTTAAATTAGCAAAAGTGGAGCTCGACACATCAGGGACTGAACGGTCCTTTCCTGCATCCAGTGACATCTCCTATTAACATACAATTAGTATTAACACAGAGGTAATTCCTTATCATAGTAGAGAGATTAACTCTCATTACATAAAACATCATATTCAGTGAATTCTTTGAATGATTTATACATTTTTCTACCTAATTTCTCAGGATAAACAAAGAGAACATCATACATGTTTATTAGCCAGATAGCGTCTCTCGCTGCGGCCTTGTCTCTGGATTAGTGTGCTGTTAGCCGAAGGCTCATTGGAGCTGCTCGTGTCCATGCGCTCATCATGTTGACCCTCCTCAAACCGGCCGATGATTTGAGAACGCCTAAGAGACACACAAAAAAACATTCTTATTTAAAGATGGACTCAAGCACACATTGAGTATTTCACTCAACAGAAACGTCTTGTCTGACGAACAGGTAAATATCTTGAGGTTTTAAAAACACAAAATCATAATCGTAAAATAACTTGAAAAAGTAATTATAAAGCACATCATCCTCAAATGGTGGCAGAAGCCGCATAAAAACAAGACCGAAGCATGATATGAAAGCAAACTTGGGCCTAAATTAATGTACCTAATGGATACAGGTACTGTACTGCCATCACAGCATATACATAAAATAGGTATGAGATGTGACTTTGGACATCATGGTAGACCCAAAGTCTCTTTCATAGACAACAATGTGCAACTCAGAATATCCCCAAAGAGAGCTAGTCAGAGATAAACCGAAGAACAATGGGTAGTGTTACATGATGAGAGATTAAACTTTAGAAGAAAAGGAAAATGACCAGGATGTGGGGTTAAACAAACTGCAGAGGAATCAGCATTGGCAACACAGTCGGTGTTACCTTAAGGCACTGCACTTGTTAAAGAGTGCGTACAGTGTGCATGTCTGCATGGGAAAGGAGGAGAGATCAACCTGTATGCAAACCCACCATCAGCACCCACCACCAGCATGAGTATGCACAGTATTATACAGTATTTATGAAACAGTGTGTGTATGTGTGTGTGTGCTCCCAGGCAGTGCAGAGATGAAATGATAGAAAGCAGGAATCAGCGGTGACCAGCAGGGAACAGCATTGGGACAAGGGTGGAAGGGTTGGTGGAGCGTTAGATCTGAGAAGCTCTGTTCAGAGGCCCCTGGAAAAGATCGAAACGACAAAACAAACTAGCAAAGTAGCAAGAGCAAAAGGCAGAGATCAATCGAAACAAAAGTAACACATGCGTTCAAGTCCCCCAATTGATTAAAGCAAAACCACTGGTGAGCTAATGTAGTCAGCAATAGCAAAAGATGCTCAAGAGATAGGAGTGCCTAAAGGACAGCAGCCACAGGGTGGTGCTAAAAAACTAAGATGCTGAATGTTTTAAGCAATGCATAAGCTTCATAAAACAGATTACTTGGCATGCTATCTACATGTTTTAAGGCAATTCCAAGGGCAACAACCAGTGGCTCATTAAGGAATATCATCTTGGCTGCCATTATAATCATAAGTGAATTTGCATGTATGTTTCTGCAATGTGATATATGTGTAGCATTTATTAATATATCAGAAAGCAGAAGCTTACTTAAACTTAAAATGTCTCCCCGTGCCAAGCATGACACTTATCCATAACCTCTTACCTGCGCTCCTCTCCAAACAGCCGAGCCACCTCCTCTCTGCCAGGACTCCGAGTCCGTGCCCTCAGCTCTTGGCGCTTTTTCTCTGAGCGGAAGGCTTCGCGGTAACTCAGTCTGCGGGCGCGCGGAACATCAGACAGTGTTGCGTAATCCCTGCCAGACCGGCCCACTCTGCCACCTCCACCACTGACACTACCAGTGCTTCCTCCACCACCACCGTGTCCCTCCCAGGTCGGTGTAGACCCGCTGGGTTCGGAGTCCAACGAGCTCTGGGAGGAGCTGATGGTGGAGTAGCTGGGGGAAATTAGCGCACCTGGAGAAGGGAGAGGATCTTGGGAGGGTTGATAAGGGGAAATTTGGGGTTCTGACTCAGAGTTGTACCTGGGACTGAGAGCTCCTAAAGAAGAGGAGGATGCTGAGGAGGACAGGGGCAGATGCTGGGGTGGCTGAGAATGCTGTGCAGACTGTGGAGAAGGCTCTGACTTGGTCTTCTCCAGGGAAAAGTAACCACTTTCCACTCGTACCTTGCGCCCAGTGCTCATCGTGCCACCATCTGAAACAAGAACACAGTGCCATTCATATGAAATACCTAAAATATCTATATATAGTATTAAATATACACACAAATATGTCTGTCATATAGTGCAAAATACTGACCTGTCAAAATAGATAAACAAGTCACTCTGATCAGGTACTTGAACATTTAACATCAGGACAAAAACTAGAAGTGAGACATGCCATGTGACAACGAGCAAAAGGTGACCTGGTTTTCCTTATCTAACAGCAAAACAATAGCTGAAGCATGTGAAGAGGACTTTGAGCAGTTTGCTGTCATCTTGGTGCTCACCGTCTTGAGTAGTGATACCAGAGTCTGGTTGGCTCTGGCTCAGCTGGCTGATACAGGAGGCACTGCGGCTGCAGGGGATGGTGGCCCTGCTCCAGCGGCTCTCTTCCTGCCACAGAGAGGCTCGGCTCATCGGGACACGCTCCGCACTGGCAATGCTGCTGGGCAGGCATGGGATGCTTCCTCCGCTACTGCTGCTGGTCACTGTCACCTTGGCAGGGCCGGGCTCCTGGGTGGGGGTTTGGGTTGGAAGGAGTGGGTGGGAAGAGGAGAGGACATAATGGGAGGTAAGGTCACAGAGAGACTAGACGAAGGAATATGAGAAGGACGGAAATAGAAGAACAATTTAATACAGAAAAATAAAAGCGAAAGCTCAAATAAAGGAATTATCTTCTTGTTGTGGATGTTCTCTACTGTATGCCCACTCCCATCCGCAGTGTTGTCCAATCATGTGCCAATCACTGAATTATTATGCCAGGTTATCTCACCTATTAGTTGTTCCCTGTCTGTTTGATGTTGGATTATTCAGTGAAAATAAGCTTTCTGCACAGCACGGCGATCTCCTCTGGCTTTAGTTTTCAATGGCACATGATTTCACATCACTCGTATGTTTACTTAAGTTTTACCTTTATTACTTTATGTGGATGTGCCAGGTAAATCAAATATCAAAAGTGGCAAAGCAAATGAAAATAGCTGTAATCACTGGTAAAATGACAAAATCTAGACAGACATAAGGACAACACATGGAAAGGAGAGACTGAAAAAGAACAAAGAGTTCATTCATGGAACACCTGTATTATTGAGGGATACAGAGAGCAAAAGAACTGGACAAGAACTTTCTGTAGAGGTGGAACATTTCTAGGATAAAAATCATAAAACTCATCTTCACCTGATTAAAAGACCACAAAGAGCACATAAGATTAGACACTCGTGTTCAAGGTTTGATGTCGACAGTGTATGTTGAAATCAGCAGACCCATAAGATCATTTGTTCATAAGTGAAAGCAAGATTTCCAAAGCAAAGCGGCCCTCAAACATCAACTCTTCAGCCAGCCTACTTTAATCACCACAAACATGCTGTTGTGCAAGGAATCATTCTTTCATATCAGAGAGAAGCAAAAATCATGTCCTTTTTATTCACCCTTCACCTGGATTGATGGGGATTATAATAAATGTAATCTATCAGGGCTGGGATTTCAAAGCCACTATAAGGCGAAGCAGGATAAAAAAGTCTGGCCAAACTGAACTCACTGGGTGTCCATTCATGTCTTCAGTGGAAAAACACTGGCTTGGAGTTACTCCACCCTGCCAATCACAAAAAGCCTTTGATGTTAATGTTTGATATGTAGTACTGATTATAATTAATACAGGTAGACCCAAAAACTGTCTCAGAGATTTCATAGTCTCTGTATTACTTGAAATCAGATGTTTAGTTCAGGCTCAGGCTCATTTAAGCCAAATTCATGCAAATTTATGTAATGGATAAAAGAGCCAACAAAAGAAATTGAAAGAACTCCTTTCAGACTCCCTTCAGTTAAAAAAAGAGACACATATTTTATTTTACTCAAGGTCATGTGCCTCAATTTATGGGCACTACCCAGAAGACAAACAAGTAATGGCGCTCAAGTATTTACAAGTCTCTCAGCACATGTCTACAGTGACTGAAATTGGGAGGAGAGATCTCATAGAAACTGTGAAAATGTGTGTAAAACAATAAAAAAATAATAATAAAAAACACAATTCCATCCTAGAACAACTGAACAGCCCATAAGATAATGACGGGAACTTCCACGAAACAAGCAGTGAGAGCATAATCACCTTCGCACATTATCAGCTCTAATTATATGGCTTAGCGTCAAGCCCTTGACTGTTATTTCAAGTGGGACGCATTTTACACACATGCAAGATAAATATATGTTGTACAGCATCAACCAGGCACTCTACTAGTATTTCTGTGTAAAGTAGTAACTTATTGGCATAAAAATACATCCGGAGGTGTTAGATGTTAAGACCAGCACATTTAGTGAGCCGAGGTTGACCTTATCCTCTATGTGTCACTTTACGGTCTAAAGTCTGTGGCTGGTAGCTAATCACTAAATTACTGCCTAATTAAATCTGCATTTTATCAGTGAAACAATACCAGTCCAGCGGTCACTTCCATATACATGCACACCTACATAAGGCAGTATAGTTTATGAATTGACAACGGTCATACAGGACACAGTCAAGGTCATCACAGTGCCACTGTGATCCCTCTGCAAATGAGCCTGTTAGTTTAAGCCCGGCAAGGTCACAGTCTGATTCAGGGTGCCGTCATTAGAGGACAATGAACTTCAGAGAGAATGTGTGTGTTCACTCACCACAGATTTGGCCGCACATCAAAAAGAAGAGATGGGGAAGGGGAAAAACTGTGTCCCACAGTGGGTGGTCTGTAGCATATTATATGATGTGCCTATATTTCATCTTGTAATAGAAACCATTATTATAGTAATGAAGCTTTAATCCTGTTATTTTATTTCTACCTACCAAGAAGAAATATGACTGCACATGAAAAGTATTTTTATTGCCTAAGGCTACTGTGTTTCTAATAAATGTCACATGACTCAACTGATGGTGCTCACCTTGCTCCCAGGCTGTTGAACACAACTGTGTTTTGGCTTGGCTAGTTGTTAAACTTTGTGTACTTGTGCATTTTCCTTTCTTTATAGATTCCCTCAAGACACATTGTTCTCCAAAAGGCAATCCTCTTTTGTAAGGTGGTCAATATGGAAAGTTACAGCATTATAAAAGGTTTCACTGTCCAAACCCCAAAGACATCATGGACATTTTGAAGACTTTAAGACTTTTGAAGACTTTAAAATAAATTAAAAACAGGGTTAACATGAGATTAAAAAAAATCATTGAGGGAATGATGATTGATATTTTTATCATTTCACAACAGTAATGCCTCTGCTTCTGGTAAGGTGATTTCACAGATTATTGCTCCATTCTTCTTTGAGCATGTTGAGCCAGTTGTAATCCCTCGCACTCGCACAGGTTGACAGGACACACATGATGATAAGTTAAAGAGAAAAAAAAACTGTTTTGACAAGGCTGCAAGGTTTGGCAGGAGAGACAGCAGCTGCAGGACGTGACAATGAAACGAGTGCACCAGCAAATTCATAAGCGAGAGGATCATGGTCACATTGTTGAAAGTTTCGGCTGAATGTTATTTTAGCAAGCAG
Organism: Terapon puta; assembly: GCA_028564955.1. NCBI lineage: Eukaryota > Metazoa > Chordata > Actinopteri > Centrarchiformes > Terapontidae > Terapon > Terapon puta. The sequence goes on from JAOXYL010000030.1 coordinate 19,113,541, forward strand.
CTGTCATCATTACCAGGAATATTTTGATGGCTCTCTAATGTTTGCTATCTACTAACCAGGTGATACTGTATGTATATTTACGGTAGGTAGTTTGTTCTGCTTCTACAAAACCAGAGCTACATAGTTGGAAACATAATGAAAGCATGACCATCAAATCAAATCTTAACCCTGTCATTCTTTGCTACCCTTTCCCAATGACCACTGCAATTAATTAAGACAAATATGTGGCATGCAGTCTGCTCGTCTATCGAGCCACCACATCATGCGATTCAAGAATGCACATATGAATAGCGTAAAGTGTTGATCATGTTGCTGGCAGAAAAACAATACATCATTCTCTTGCTCTCTCTCTCTCTGAGGGGAAAACAGCTGGTGGAGTTTGAGTGGAATGAAAAGCCTCCATACTGCATACTTTGACAGCACATTTTGTCCTTAAATATACTTATGTGCTCTTATGAGGGGTGATATAATGTCACGTCCATCCTCAAAGTGTGAGGTATGTGAGTAGGAAGCATACTCAGACACAAAAATGGCTCATTATATGTAATTTGGAAATACTTATGACGCAGATGATATCAAACAAGTGCAGATACTGAGCAAGATCTGTATGAGAATAATCTTAAAATACTGCTCATCTGTATTCCCATTAAAGTTCAGGAGGCCCCTGGTTTATGTTCACTAAGATTATGCAGCATTCAAATGCTCTCCAAAAAAGGAAATAAAAGCAAAAATATCACACTGACAAACACATGACCTCCATCTGATTTCGGTTGCACACTACTCTCACGTTGTTCAGTGTGAGTGTGAACACTTCACCATGAAGTGTGTGTGCATAGATGATTACCTGGTGAGTGGGAGGGTCGACCTTGCGTTTTTTCTTCTGGTTCTGCTTGTTGGTCCTGGGATACACAGTCAGAGCTTCCTGCCATCTGAAAATAGTGAAGCAGTCAATGTTGTTCACTCGACAATAAACCCTGCTCCCGGACCGTTAAAAAAAACAAACAAAAAAAAAATGCATTACAGCACAAATAATATGACACATATAATGCTGCTGTCATCACACTCTAATGTGGCATTGTCATCGTACTTCCACATAATGTAATAAATGTAAATACTCAATCAAAATAATCTGAATGACTTCACTGATGTTTTACTAAAATGCTTATCTTGGTCTTGAATAAATGGAAATTAAAATGTCCATGCTTACTGAAACTCATCTGAACTTCTGATGTCAGGATTAACTAGTAGAATCTGAAAAAAAAACTATCAAGATGAACTAATCATCTAAATCACTAATTCACTAAAATATAGGACAACATGCAATACAGAACCCCCCCCCCAGGTTCTTCTGTAAATGGAATAATGTTGTCATACTATGGTACAGAAAACTCATGCATTCTCAAATATTTTTCTACTCCACCCACTTTTTAAGGAGTGAAAGCTTTTGGTGAGAGTGTCACACTACAAACTGTCATACAGTTTAGAAAAACATGTGACGCAGTTTTAAATTAATGAGGGCCCACACAGCACTATTTCCAGACTGTGCCGTAATAAGTCAAGAGTTGTTTATGAGGAGCTAAGCAATAAGCAGGGAAAACATACAAAATAATACACTCCTGGTTGCCACGCTGCTGTCAGTGCTGTCATCTGGCATCTTTGCTGGGGCTAATATGATTGCGTGATGTGCCCAGAACCAACACATGGGAGCCAGATGATAGGAGAGTGGGAGGAGTGCAGTGACAGAGCAGGTAGCATAACAGAGAGTGGGTGTTGTGAGTCACAGTTCCCTAAGAATAGCCACAAAATGTATGCTACATCCAAGGAGGGAGAGTGCAGTGCAGGAATGCACTTTGAATGTGCAGTAATGGATGAGAAGCATAAGAGACGACAGAATTATGAGGCTTAAAGCTGATGTATTGTGGTCCGTTAGCAGGCATATGGGGGTTTGTGTGTGCAGGGAGAGAGGGGCTCGAGAGGCAGGGAGAGGAAACAGCTCAAGAATGTGCACTGTCACTGCAGTATGGATTTCAAGTATCTGAAAAGCACAGCCCAAAGGAGACAGCAGGGGGCAGAGCGGTTTTGGCAGCAAAAGCAGTTGCGCAACCACTCTCCCTCATCCAAGTCTCTGTCATCCCTGTCCACTCAAACTGAAAGAGAGAGGAACACACACCACACTGCCCACCTGAGGCCAGAGTCATTTTGTATCACACATCATGGATAAAGACATAACAGCAGAATGTCTATTTGTAATTCTTTCATCAACAGACACATTCCTGGCTTTTATATCTTACCCGTTGATTATTTCTTTACACTCGGCCCGTATGAAGTGCTCTTTCTCAGGAGTCAGGATGCACAGGGAGTTCTTCTGACCTGTCCTGGACTCTCCATCAATGACATCGGAGCACTGGTTCATATTGATTGTGCCTTGGGGTAGGGTGCTGGGCTGAGAACGGAACAGAGGCACATAGATAACGTGTTAAAATATGGAAGTGAACAAGATATGCCCACACATCCCGCCACATGGTCCGTCTTCTCGCACAGTCCACCCCAGCACCAGTATTCATGCCAAGCTTGGCATATCACACTGATATCAGTCTTTGCACAGGCAAATGTTCTTGTTAGGGTTCACTGTGATATTTCTGTTTCCTGTGATATGTACTGCAGCATTTCAACAGGCTGTAATTGCGTAATTTGAGTCATACATGCAGCATTTTAATTTCAATAGCTGCACTAGTGAAAGTACATACTGCTCCAGCAATAATTAGGGAGATTTTAGACGGAGAAATTAGGTAGTTGTTCTCGACTCTGATGGACTCAGCATGAGATTATTGTACTTGGCTAATAGTCGCCACTCAATCCACGCTAAGGTCCATAATCAACACAGAAATAATAATGCACTTGAAGTAGCTGTTACAGAGGCCGGATAATTTCTGAATGAGTTAAACAAAAAAAGGCAGGTATCATGAACCTGGTACATACAAAAAGATATTAAATCATATTGTTATTCAAGTTGGATTTATTTCAGTGTAAACATAGCATTTGTACATTTCAGTATTGGTTGTTTAACTCCATTCTACACAGTCATCCTGTGTATCCTACCACTAGAAAGAGGCTGTTATATTTATAAACAGTGAAGTTCATGGGTTCACTGAGCGAGTTTGAGTTTAATCTGTTTGATGCCTAGCTGTGAGGTGTAAACCCAACTATGCACACTGACATGGATGCCATCTGTCAGCCATAAATAACGTGACCACAGGACTTCCACAATAATACTGGGTTGTGTACAATGACTTAAGGTTTCACATGCAGGTTTATGTAAGCACACAGTGGCTTTTGTATGGAGGCACGGCCCATTTACGATGAATGGAGAAATGCTAGCTCGACTTGGAACTGATATGGTTATCTATTTCTACTCCATTGCGCTTCATCGCTCCAAGTCAAACTGTTGTTGTGATCGTCATAGTTTTTCATTTTTGTGAATTATTATTTTCTAAGTGCATGACTGAGTATTCAGATGCATTCTTAAACAGTAAAGAAGGAAATATTTGCAAACACTTTACCACAACTATTACTAGGTTCAAACCAAGTGACTTTGCTTCGTCTGACCTCCAAATGACTTGTACGAGCAATGGATCTTGTTAATCTTATGTCAGCCTTGTTAATCTTATGTTTACTGAAGTATTTATATTTGTTCATTGAAGTAAATGAGTACAGCATAACTGAGCACACTGAGTATGGGTAGCTGTTTAAACAGCTTTTGGGCCCTACTTTCACTGCACTAAACACACAGAATTAGAGACACCAAAGACACCAAGAGAGACCAAAATACCATTGTGGGTTCAAGTTAAAAGTACCAGGTAGCCACAGATGATAAATTATAGCCCTCAGCAAAATTGGAATATATAAGGAGATAGAGCTGGAAACAAAATTAAAAGGTATTCTGTTCACATTAGCTAGTGACCAAATAAATCTAACCAAAGGACCCAATTTGTGCAGCGTAACCATAGCCTGTCAGCAAAAGTGCAATTGAAGCACATGGATGGCCTCTAATGTGGACAGAAAAGTCAATAGTTAACAGTTTGTGGTAATCCCACCCTGAGGGGAGATGAGAGGCCCTGTTTACTTTGTCACTGTGAAATGCCACTTTTATTCTCAGCTCTTTTAACACGGTCACTATTGTAACAGATAACAGTGAAATTTGACAGAACAAATTGGAACAAGGAAGACAATAGGCTGGTCTCATTAGCCTGTGAGAAAATCTCGGGTAACATGGCATGACAGGTAGAACAGCCATACCATAAAGGTAGCGACTCAATTAGCCGTTATGTTTTGGTTCAACCTCATGTGCCTGTGGCTCTAAAATGGTCCATCACCGAAGGGCTCTTGACACCAGGGTGAGAGGCTGGGGCAACAGCCGGGCTTGACAGACAGACGGACAAATAGACCTTGGGACAGCTGGGCGAGGGCCTAGGCCTGCTTCAGACTGGACAGAGAGACTGGCGTCAGCTTGACCTGAGAGCCCTGTCACTCTCAGACATGAAGAGAGAAAGGAGGTTTGATGACGGAGAGTAGGAACAGTGTGGGGTGAGAAAGTGGAGATTAAGTCTCAAGCTGGTGGTCAAGGAGAACAGCAGTGCAGCAGCAAAAAAGGGGGGGTTGGGGGTGTTGGTGGACTATGACTCTGGACAGCTAGGCCATCTGTCTGAGTAAACAAATCTAGAGTACACCACACATGTGGGCTTGTCCTTGAGCTGGAGTCAAAGGGGGATAAACAGCAAAATATTTCAAATTCTGGGAACAGTTGTACAATCAGCTTAAGCCCCCTGTTTTATAATCACAGCATCAGATTCTCTAGGACACAGAAAATAAATCAGAAACTGACAACAGCTCTGATTAAAAACCTATTTTCATGAAGTTGCTCACCTCTGAGTGAGATTCGAGTGCTTATATGAAGTAGGTGGTAGTTGAGTGGGAGTACAGTATATGTTTTGCACTGTGTGGCAAGCAGCACGGGACTCCTCTCACACGTGTGCACCCTCCCTGCCCAGGCACTGTGTGTCAGCTGAGCGGCAGTACACTCCCTTACTTTGAGCCAGCCATCACCGCTCTAGCCCCCAGACCCAGGCCCCACGAACCCACACCTCTCTGTCACCTAGCCTAGACCCAGTCCCCTCTCCCTGGGCCACCGCTCTCCACAATGGGCCCTTTGTGAAGCAGCACCAGTTCACACAATGTGGGATTGTCAGCCGCCACAGTCCACAGAGCCACTCCTCCCCTTAACCCTCAACAAGGAAATGACCGAGAGACAAGAGTCCCAAACAAGTGTCCTTTTGTGATCAGAGCATGGAAATTATGAAGCCAGTATAAACTTATTCTTGTCTCTGAAGTTGTTCAGACAATAATATGAATGCTGTCTTGATGGGAGTCATTGAGCAGAGTCTCAAGGGGAGACGGAGACAAATCAGAAAAAGATTTGGTTTCCTGCAGGCCAGAATGTCATGATTGTGAGGTCATTACCAAAATACTGTTCTTCAATTGAAAAAAAATAAATTCAAATATTGTGATTCAACACTTTTTAAACCTTTTTGAAACCTTCTAAGAAGACAGAAATTACAGTTAATGAAAACAGTAAATCCTCAGAAGAAATGCATCTGATCAAAGAGGTTTACCATTTCATGAAAATGCAAGTCCACTGCGTGTCAGGAGTCTGACTTTACCATATAGTATTTGCACATCTTGTGATCTCTGGCCAGATGTTGTGTAGCATTATATCAGTGTTCATTAGGAACTAACTCCCTGTTTAGGAAAAGGTAATTAGTAAGCTAATTAGTAAGACATGCATGCATGCATGCATGCATTCATGCATGCCTTTGCGCCCCTGGCTTCCATAACTTTTCTTGGCCATGCTGCAGCTTAACAAAACATCCCATTCTCCCTTATGACACAGCAAGAGAAATATTTGCTTCTTTTGGCAGCCTGCTGATGGTCTAACTTTCATTTTTGGTTGTGAAGCAAATTCTCTTCCTCTGCCATCAACATTTTTGGGTTTGACAGACTCATTTCTGGTCATGGAAAGCCAGAGTGCAGTTAAACTGACTCAGTTGAGAGAAGAATGAGGGAATGACATGGCATTTAACTATGTGACTGAATCACATATTGCAACATCTCTATTAACACAGTCTCATCATTTCTCATTCATTTTCCATTAGTATGAATACACCTGAAATATTGCTCAATAACCAGGGTAGTTATGAACACCTGTAAGCTGATTAGAAACATCTGTTATTTGGTCTTAGGTGCCAGTTTGTCTGCCAATGTTGGTGGTGACAAATTCAAAACCTACAACTTTGCTCGTTAAGTTACATTACGCTCTTTAGACATGTAAGAGCACGATCTTTGAGCACCTCTTCCAAGTTCTTCACCATGTATCCAAAGCCAATTTACTTTGATCATGAAAGACATGGAAGCCAAAAGGAAAGCTGATGAACTGGCACCGCTTCATCCTGACTCATGAACATGGCCTAGAATCAGGTATCTTTGGGGTCCAACATCCTTTGCTCATTACCGATAACAGCAATTATGCAATAAATCTTTCCTTAGCAACTTAGGACAACAGAGGTAAACACACGTTTTTGATACCAGTGAGTATGCCAACAACCAGCTGCGGGGAAATGTCCTCAGGTGCCAGACGGATGGAGTCACCTCCAGTCTTGCCACAGTGGAATATCAAACCTTTGTCCTTCTTTCTCTCTCTGCTTTCTTAAGTCCACAATAATCATGCAAACACAGATCTACATGGTAATCAGGCCAGGAACTACAGCTGACAGATTGGTCATGGACAAGATTACAATCATCACTCTGCCAGAGTGCTCACAGTCCTATAATTTTACCCCAATATTGAGACAACAGTGAGCCAGCACAATCACACATTATATTTACCTTAGCCTCAGCTTTAATACCAACTCTAACCCCTGCCTGTACTTTAGACAAACATATACTGCTATAAAAAGCCATATGGTGGGTATCTGACATCTCTGTTGCAGGGCCAAGTACAGTCCTCCAGGCATTCTCAGATACACCTCACTCCACTGGTATGCGTTCAAGACGTTCAGATGAATGCTGCAGTATAGGAATCTGCTCTGAGCCTGGTTAAACAGTACCAACATTGCAGTGAAAGCTAACTGTGTGCATGGGCACAAAAAACAAACAATAAAAATAACGCCATGCATTTCACACATATTTGTACCAGGCATTTCAGAGACGACTGTGGGTGGTAGCAGTACTGCTCTTCTTGTGGAGAATGGTGCGAGGATGTGGGTGGCTGAATGCTGTGTGAGGAGGCCAGCAGTCGACACACGCAGAGGAGGAGGAAGACGAGGGAGAGTTGGAGGATGAAGACCATTTTCTCTGTTGGTACGGCAGCAATATTTTCAAGTGGAGGGTACGTTGTGTTACCAATCATTTAGATGTACAACAACTGCGCAGGAGCTTCGTGAACCAGATCTTTCCCACTCCAGGGGAGAGTAAATGAACACATTACCAAATTAACCAAATCACAGCACTACAACTGAAGCTTTATTGAGTGTTTATGTAATGACGAGAAGAACAATAAATGAATAACTGCAGGGGCAGACAGACAGAACTCAGTCATGTCTGGGTGGTGACAGAGTACATGGGCCGGCTGGAGAAACAGGTGCTACGATCGAGTTGTGTCATGTTATGTTGGCTCTTCAGACTCAAACTGTCTAAGCAGAATTATTAGAGTGTGTGTAGTTTCCCAGACTGGTAACTTTTTCCTTTCGTTGCTATCCAACTCCCTCTCTTATTCATCAAAGCTGCTTCTTTCCATGCTGTCTTCTTTGCTCCTCATAAGTGATGAACACTACCTCAGTTATTTCCGCATATTCCAGTTGTCAGCCCAGTTTTTTAACCCCCTACTCTAGATTATATAGTCAGTGCTTACTAGGGCTGTCCATTACATCAAATTCATTTGATTAATGGATTTGTTTTTTGTTTGTTTTTGCATGATGTGTCAAATGTCTACACCAAGTTATTTGGAAGTGCATGTAGAGGTTAGGTGATATAGTAGCTGGCACCATTAGCTGTTGTGAGTCATGAAAGTAGCATAAACTTTTACTGTGGTGTAGACAGGTGTCAAGTGTCAAAATGAAATATCTTTGCTTCTATACAAATAATTTCTGTACATGGTGGATAGCTCAAAATACTACAATACCATTAGAGTTTGCAACCACCGCCATGGAGAAGCAGCTCATTTAAAACAATCTGCCAATGAATTTGTTAACAAAAAATGTTGTTTTTAAATTCATCCAAAATTTACCCAGAACCAAATGTTAATTGATTCTAGCTGTAAATTGTAAAATCTATTCTCACAAGGAAATTTCAGACATTAATGTCATAACATAACATCACTTTAAGCTCTCCGTTTGGATCTTTTTTGTTGAACTGTACCGCTGACAACATAGTTACCTTCTACCACAAAGTTAGTGTACACAGACAATTTCTCAAATAACCAGATAATTTCTGATGCAGTTTTTAATCTCATGCACTTACTACCGTTTAACGAGGAAATATTTCTGCTGATCCACGTAGTGAAAAAGCTCCAGCGCAAAATAGCTCCTGCAACTTTGCAACTCTATATGCGAACCTGCTGCAGTTAACAGGACTAGTGGGATGCCTTGAGTCCAGTTGGCTAGCTGTCTCTGGCTACCTCCAAGTGAATTTAAAGGTTGCATTTGAGTTAGACACACAAACTCAAGATAAGTTGAGATATTATTTTTGGGATACAATGGCAAACCCTGGTACAAACTGATTATTTGAACTTATTTGTTGCTCGTTGCTATCTCTAAATTAGGTGACATGGAACATGTTTGTTTTGTCACACATCCCTGACAGGGTGGTGGAACATGGAGGCAGGAAAGTGTGGCTTATCTAAATCCCTAGGTGGTTTGGCAGTGAGTGCACAAGCACATGTCACACTGATACCACAATCAGGTCCTAAATAAAACACCTCAATTAACAACATGGACCAATATAAACTCAGTAAAACCACTGCTCTTTCAAAGCTAATAACCCTTACAACTATAAGCCCTGCACATTGGACTTTTTAAGTTTACAACCATTATTAATCAGTTTTTCCATGTACTGTTTCTTAAGGGTTCACTCCAATACTGTGCCACTCACTCACCGACTGACAGCTTCTGTCCAACTACTCCACTTAAACTGAACTCTTATTAATATTATTTTGTACCTTGTAAAATTGCATATTGCTGCTCAACAGTTTTTACATGTTACTGCTCCACACTTTATATTTATATCTTTATTTCATTCATATCTTTAGATAAATCGTTTATTTTTAGTTATATATCTATTTTCTTGATTGGTCTGTCTTTTTCCCCCAAAAATTTGAGCATTTCTTTTAGGAACCTAAGCTCAAGATATTAATTGTCAATGGCTACTCTATACAATTGTTTGCACATGGCAAATAATCTTGATCCTTGAATCTTCTATAGCAGTAAACCCTAAAGTTGCAGCTCTAGGATCAACTATTTGTCCCCCTTGCGATAAAGAACAGTTTCTCCAAAATCACAATGTGCCCCAAAAACAGCAGTGTCTGGATTGCTGCAGAGTCCCATACGGGCTCTGACACAGCACTTTGGAAAGTAGGCCAAGGTGAATAGGCACCCATTATACGCTGTGGCTATTGTAAAGTCACAGGGTTCCAATGAAACCTATTCTAATCAAAAATTTAAGAGGCACATAAACAACATTCACTCTTTTCACACAATTAACAAAAAGCTAGTTTCTGCAGCCCTAGACTGTGTGAAGAAATGACATAAGACCTAAGACCCTACCTCTTTGATAACGACTGCAAATCTGCCGAAGCCTTGCTAAGTCAACGCAAATTAGCCCATCAGGCAGAATGGAAGGGAAAATGGGGGGAGGGATAGGAAAATGATCCTCTGGGAATTCAGCTAATACCTCGGTTTTGGAGCTAGCCATTTTTCCACAGGGCTGAGGCGAGTTTCCTACAGGCCCAGGTCTGCTGGTTGGCAGTTAACCTGCCCACAACAGCGCTGACAGCAGATAACACTGCAGGCTAAAAGAAAACTGTTCACTTAAGTGAACCTTGAAAAATGCCTTCTAGTACAGGTTGACATTCAAAATGTCAAACCTAGGACCAATGCAATACATTTTCAGACTCCTTGTTTTGCTAACGATATGTGATTTTCTTCTTAATATAATAAAGTGTGTATATTTAACCAGACATCTTATCAAACAACAGTTAAACAAGAGCAAAAATATGACTATGCACTGGAACACAACAACTTAATGGACAGTGCTGTACAGGTAATGTTATATCTTATCACATTTCAGATAGTCTGCTTGTTAAATATGTGTAGACACATCATGTTGCTGTGTGCAAGAAGAGCTCAAAGCTGATGAGGAGATACAAAATGACTTTCAGTTAGTTGTTGCTCTTCTGTTGTTATCTGTTTACTTATGGACAATGATGAATGTTTTATTGCAGTGCTTTGTCAGTCAGGTTTAAGGTTTTTTTTCATGCAGTAGTTAATATTTCAAAGGACTGTAATTTGTTTAAGTACGGGGAATTTTTGTTGCTTTCTCCTTAAAACTGAGAAAAAGCACACAGAGAAAGCACTAAGCTGATTAGGTGCTGAGTCTGGAGGTAGGCCAGTCCACGGCTGCTTGAAATGGGAATTTTGGTCCAGGTCCTGAGGAAGCTAGAGTGGGTTATTAAAGAGCTAGTGGCTCACCCAACAACAATTAGCAACAAGCCAACATACTTAAGGTGCAGGTTATGTGGATTTTACAAGCAAGACTTTTACAAGGGATTCTACTAAAAAGTATTTTCACCTGCATACAAAATGTTTCCATCTAAAACAGGACAATATGTGTTTTACTTTTGTTATTGTATAGCTGTGAAACATCACCAGACCCAATTCCAAGGCTGTACTTTTCACTCTAAAAATATCTTCGCTGCAGAGCTCTGACCTGAACAGGTGGTTGGATTGGCAGGCCACCAAGCTGAGGTGAAAGGTTAAAGGTCATTCAATACACCTGCACCTGTTCCAACTCTGAAAGACATTCAGCTGCAGCTGTGGCTACTGCAGGCCATCAAAAGTCAGCAGCCTATTACACACACAGTCCAGAGCCAGTTTACAATTGGACTTCGTCCAACACAGACGTCTTACTGCAGTGATGTAACTAACCAGCACTGCCAAGAGTTATAGCTTAAAAGCAGTAATCTTGTGCAGCCAAATCCTAATTTAAACAACAAATATTACCTCAATATACTGGTGTGCTACAGTGGTATCTGTGAGTATTTCACAATAGCAGTGTTTTTACTTTGCCTTTCAATGTCCCTACACCCCACAATCACACATGCAGACACCTACCCCACTGTTTTATTAGTGCCTGTCTCAGAGTTGGCTTACCCCTCACCCTGATGCTTTAAATGAAACCTTTTGTCAGTGTCCTGGTCTAGTGTTTAGTCCGTCAGGCCGTGTTTGGCTTTATAGACAAGGGAGGGTTTGGGGGAGAAAAGTTACACAATGCTTTTGGCTGCTCTTACCAACACAAATGATTTATTGGCCAGTGAGAACTGGAATGAAAGACAGAGATACGAGAGAGTGGCAGAGTAAGAAAAAGTGAGGAGGTAAAAGGAAGGGAAAGTGAATCAGACTGAGTAATGGGAAAGTAAAAGTGAGAACCATGCAAGTGAGAGTGGACTCTGGTTTAGCCAAAGCCTCCTGGAGCCAGCCTTTCTCTGGATAATGAATGGCTGGAAATCATTAAAAAGAACAAGATGAAGAAGGGTACAAAGAAGAGGATGGTAAAAAGACATCCTAAAAAAGAGCCTTTTAAGGGCTTCTCACCACGGGACAACTGTGGACTGCCATCAAGCATTTGGCTTAACCTAACATGGAAATCATATTCACCAAAAAAGAAAAATCAAAATAGAATCAAAACTCACCCACATCAATAGAAATAGATACCTTTAGCTAAGAGCAATAAAGTACTATTTTACTCAAGGTGCTGACAGACCTAGTGCCCTGTGTTAAATAACCCTGTCCACAGGCTCATGCAACAGTGAACACTAATATAATAATAGACCACCGGGTTGAACAGAGGAACCGTCTCCACTTACTGATAGCCAGCATTAGTTGAAACTCTAAGCTAAGGTAGAACCCTATAAGCAGAGGTTGTGTTGTAAAAAGAGGAAAAGTTTGATTTGGAAGGAGAAGGGCCTGTTTACTGAGGTGAGATGTTTTCCACAGTGTCTGTGATTTTGGTCTGACTTGCACCAATTTGTCTATGCATTTCCAGGTCAATACATGCCAATGAATTCAGTCATATTTTCATTGGGAGCACTTTGTGCTCATACAATCAAAGAGGGGCAGCTCGGTCCCCTTTTCTGTGTGTTTGTGTGGGCATACTGGAGAACAATGCTGTTTTATTGACTGTAATTTGAGTTTAATAAGTGTAATTTGACAGCCATTATTTTTAGACTCATTAAGCCTTTTGGCTATGGAACCCAACCAAACACACACACACACACACACACACACAAAATAAATAGAGAAAGGGAGTGGGTGAGGGAGAGGTCAGTGAGAAAGCATGAAAATGTCTCTCTGTTCTTCACATTTGATCCTTGAGAGTTTAGAACATGAACAAAACCACAATTAAAGTCTAGCTACAAATCAGCTGAGATCATGTTTCCTGGCATTTCTCCTGGCAGTGTGTGTAGGTACATATGAGCGTAACAGCTTTAAATTACACTTTTAAATATTAAGACAATGAAAGTGACCACAGAGGTGCAATGTGAAAGAGTGTCTTACACTAAGGCCAAGCTAGGGAGTTTAGTGTTTGGAGAGCAGACTTGGCCCTGAGCCAAACAGGGTTACTGTACTTCTGACTATAGAAAAGGAAGAATTCAAACAGTGAACAAGTGGAGGAGATAAGATTTTTATCTAAGCCACATCCGGGATGATGTGGTGACTAAAGCCAAGGCAAAAACTGAAGAGCAGAGATAAGTATACACTGGACAGTCAGACCAAAAGGCAGATGGAGAGCTAGGTTGGTCATTTATCAAGTAAAAATACAACCTAGCCCATCTTCCATGAGATCTTTCATTGCATTTAGCTTAATCATACTCTCTTGGTAATGGTAAATGTATGTTGTCTATGACAGAACAGCATTCATTTGGAAAGTGGACCCACGTATTGGGTCACTCGGAGGAGATCAGGGCCCCCAATAACTTCACAAACTTCTCAGTTGTACCAATTGCGTTTGGTCTTATTTGTCTAGAACACATATGTCAAAGTCAAGGCCCGCGGGCCACATCAGGCCCGCGAGAGGGTTTTATCTGGCCCCCGTGATGATATTAATTTATTATTAGATCCGGCCCGCAGGCCGCTGCAAGCCAGCAGCCCG
>JAOXYL010000030.1:19170524-19186133 GCA_028564955.1 Terapon puta
AAGTTGAATATTTATTAATCTAAACAACCAACAGAACTATATAGGGTTCTTCATTAAGCTCTTCCGATGGGAAACAAACATGCATGTCAATTTGTATGACAGACCTCAATGTCTCAGTCAACAAGGACCACTTAAAGGCATCATTTTCTTAGTCTATGACATCCACAGCATGGACAAGAGACTGAAATAATAATGCATATATTTGTTGATTTATAAGGCTGTGTGTGCTTTTCTCCAGCTCTCCTGCAGCAGGATGGCTCAGACATCTTGCTCGACACGCTGGCTGCCTTTGAGTGGAGGTTCAGTATCGAGAGCCAGCAGCTCCCTCGCAGCATCAGCTGGACCAGAGATTTACCTCAGGTGAGCACCTCATGCTTCTCACAGTTTCTTTCACCCAAACTGTCACACACCTGCAGCTTCTGGCAGGTGCACAGCTGCTCAGACTCTTTATCTACACATGTGGACAATACCCTGAAATGCATTTTGTACATTTGAATTCGATTCAATATCTTGGCTGCATTGCATTTCTCATTTTGCTGCAGTTCTGTGTATTCTTATTTTTTGGGGGTTTTTTCCACACTGGGATCATTACTGTGTTGTTTTTGGCAGGTTGATGATGGAAAGGACTCAGTGGAGGAGGAGCAAGTGATTCTTGTGCTGGACTTGACTGACTTCATGGACATGGTGATCTCAGTAAAAAAAGTAAGCTAATACATTTGGTGACAGTCTAAATATATATCTACACATTATTAACTGTATTATTTTGTTGCTTCTGCAGATGCTGGACAGTGAAGGGGAGGAGACAGAGATGGGATCATTCCTCAGTCCTCTATTGGAGTGTCTCAACCGGGATGCCAAGAAGGTGGTCACACTCTTAGTGACTGACTCTCAGACAGATTACAGGTATAGATAAATATTTAATTACCATGCTACTTTTTTTGTTTATAAGCCTCAATAATCTCTGGTGAGATAAAACATTTACCGTGTGTCGACCTTCTTTTAAACATTCTGTCTTGATATTGGTTCATTTTCCTACAGGACCGATGTCTGTGGTTTTGACTTGCTAAATGAGACCCTACAGTCCAAATTGGGGATGGATTATCTGGACATTGAGGCGGTCAGTTTACTTTGAATCTCTTCTCTCGTGAGACTAGTGAAGACTAGTTGATTCTTTATTGCTCAGTTGTATGTTTCAGGAGACTGAAAAGGAAACAGATCACTGCACATTGTTTACATATGTTCCTTTACACTCAGATATAAGTTTTAAATACCAAGTTCAGTAACAGAAGATAAAGGGTTCTTGATTGTTGTCTTGATTTCTCTCCAGGTCCTGGTGTACTTACAACTCTGCAAGAATATCTCATTGGTTTTACTGGATGGCTGGCCTGAGGTCACTAACCACGTGTGTTCTGTCACCAAGGCCTTGTCAAAGCGCCCTTTCAAGTATGGAGGCATTGGTCATTGTCATATTAACAACAAAGAAAACTGCCTGCTTTTCCCTGATGTGTATACAGTTGTTCAGCAACCAAAGAAATGTGATTCTTAATATCATCTTAATAATTAGCCCATCTTGATACCTGACTAATACAGCTTCATTTATAAGTGTCTCTGTGTCCTTCAAGGCTAGTGACAGAGCGAGCTGAGCTGCCCTTCTGTGTTGACGGTTCATGGGCCAGCGGGGTCCGGGTGGAGAGGGACGGCTCGGGGCTTATCCAGGTCTGGAGTAAACAGATCCAGCAGCTGAACAGAGTCAGCCCTGCTGTGGCCTCCACTGTGACTGCAGCCTATCCGTCTCCTCAGCTGCTGCTGCAGGTACACCTGAGTGCACTTCAGCTGGATCCTGTTAAGATCAGTGCAGCTAGCAGGGGTGGAGCCTGGCTTTTCACTGTGACCACCCCCAGTGCAACTGAGGCAGCTCTGGAACATGACCAAAAACCTTCCAGGATGGATAAAAATTACCTTGTTGTTTTCTTTAGCTTGATGACAATATATTTTTGGCATTTACTGGTAGACTTTCAAAGGATTTAAGTCCAAAAGATTAAAGACTTTCCTTTGCTGTGACTGCATAAAATCCCAAACAAAGATTATCTGACAGATGTTTTATTCTGAAGGAACATCTGCATAAAGAATCTTTCATAATCTATCTTTTTAAATTTCCTGTGTTGTTTTTTTTCAGGCCTATCAGAGCTTAAGTTCAGAGGAGGACAGGAAGGGGCTGCTGGCTGGCCTCTTAGTGAAAAGTGGAGGTAAAGAGAGACGCATAGGACCGGAGATATCAGCTCGTGTTTACCGCTGCTTCACAGCCCAAAACCCCCAGCTGGTCCTGGACTAATTTATCCACTTGAGCATGAGATAGATGGATGTCAGCAAGAATTAATCTGGTTTCTGATGACACTCGGTCACCACTTGGCTGCTAATATGTTGATGTTTACAATCTAAAAATATTCTTAAGATATCATGTTCACCTTCCTGTAAAGTATTATTTATACTTAAGATTCAAAGAATAGAATATATTTAGTAAAATAAGAAGTTATATGAAATGTATTATTTTAATACAATATTCTGTTTATGTGTAAATATGGGATGTATTGTTAGAGGGACCTCCAGGCACTACATGATATGTGTTGTTTGTGTATGAAATAGCCTATAAAATGAGCTGCAACAGAACATGTCATTTTTGTTTTATTTTAGACAATTTCCTGAGGTATGAAAGTTCATAAACAAAGCACAACTGTAAATAGAAAAACAAATCCTCCTGTAAGCAAGAACACAACCACTGTTTATATTCAGGCCAAATGCTGATTTACAAAACACACGTTTTACTGTACAAAAAGTCATTACCACAGTATCAAAAAAACAGCCCATTTCCCCCTGGAGTCTATCCCTGAGAATAAAGTCTTCACCTTCACAAGATTCAGAGTCAGAGTCTAATCTGGCAAATTTTAAAAATGAAACAAAAAAAAAATCAAACAGTACAAATGGCTCCTATTAGACCCATGATATAAATTGGCTTAAATGAGAACAGTTGACCCAGATTTCACTCTAAAATCTCAACATCATTAAATGTCTCACTCTCTACATGCTCACTCCCCATTCATTAACAAAACTGAGTGTCATAAATGTGCTAAATAAAAAAGGAGCAATCATCCTTTCAAAAATATTGATCAGGACATATTGGCTAAAAGATGACACCGATCTTATCGCTGTGCAGGAGATTTCTATGGCAATGGTAGAAGAGCTGTGTGCCAAATGCTCACAAATTACATTTTGACTGCTGAGTCATGTCCAGCGACATCTTTTGCATTGGTAGTCCTCCGGCTCCGAGCAGCAGCTGTCGTAGTCGCTGCTGGGAGGAGTTGGAGGGCAGCGGCAAGTGCAGGGCTGAGTCTGAGCTGACTTTTGACAGGGGCACCGGTGAGGGTCTGTGTCAGGAAACGGACTGGTGCAGGGGCTCGGGGTTGCGCAGGCACTCAGGGTTGATACTGGGCTCGGGATGGGGCTTGGGCTGGGGCTGGAAGGCAGGCTCACCTCCTCGTGTAAGTCCTCAGGTGAGTCCCCGTGCTGCTCCGAGGGTTCGGGGCCGGGGCTGAGGCTGAAGACCCAGTCGAGCTGTGTGTGGAGGAGGATGCGCAGGCCCGGGGGCAGCTCTATCGCATTAAGTACATCTGGGCAGTGGGGCAGCATTTGGCGGAGCCGGGCACAACAAAGGTACTGCAGGGAGGTGGGCGTATAGCAGGCACGGATCACCTTCATACTGCTTTTGGCTGCGGTGGAGCACACCATCGGGTAGAACTTCTTGTTCTGCAGCTTGGTGGCAGCAACACCTGTTGTAGCAAGAGTGGTGACAGGAAGAAAACACTTCAAGATCCAAGAGATACCAGGCGGTCATAAGATTTTTTTTTTAATGTTTTTGTAGCTAACAGCATCTGCTTAGATTACACAGAAACACATACCTATGCAGTGGCGATTCTTATAGACGGTCAGGGTACCATGCCAGGTGTCCAGGTGCAGTCCTATGATGGAGCCTTGGCCAAAGCGAGAGGAGAACTTCACCTTGTCCCCTTTGTGCTGGAGGTGACCTTTAAATAGATACAGATAAGATCAGATAAAATGGGTTTTTCTGAGTTGATGATTACAAAAGTGTCAGCACTACAATGTAAAAATCCTCCCAAGTCACACATTTATAATCATACTTATATAGTATATAGAAAGTATTCATTACTAAAAACTTACTTATTATATATTATACATTACATCAGGCACTGTTTTATTTAAGGGGTCACAAGCTCAAAAATCCTATGGAGTATGGAAAGTGCTTCTCCACAATATATGAAGTATTTCCATCTGAAATGTAGTGGAGTAGAGCTAAAACATTTCATTTGAACACAGTACTTAACAAGAAGAAAACAGAAAGCCTTCATGAGTAACACAGAACTAATTTCAGCTGCTGTATTTTCACCCTCTGACCTGTGTAAGAGAATCCCCAACTGTCTTCATCATGGCCCAGCAGGCTGCCAAAGCTGAACTTGAACTTCTCCAGATTCACCTCTGAAGTTCCAATTCCCACCATCTAAACCAATGAAAAGTTAAGAAAAGTCTAAACTGGTAACAGTAGATATTGATATATAGTTATTGCTATGATTATTTTCAATGACTTTCCACATCCATTAGAAATATTTCCAGAATTTTATGTCAGTGCTAATATATTCCAGTAGACCTACCATATCTGTTCCATAGACAGGGGAGGTCATCTTGACTTCCCAAAAGTGTTGGCCGTCAGTGAGCTCCTTAGTGCCGCGGATGGCAGCTGTGCCGCAGCTGTAGTCCGAGTGGAAGCTCACCTTCCTGTTGTCGCAGCTGAGGAAGGCCCCAGAAGACTTGAAATGATCATCCCACACCCAATCAAAACCTGGGAACACAGACACATTAGTGCATTTTCATCCACGTTGGCGACACGGCACAGTGGTGGCATTTATGCTCCATTCTTTTAGTTCCACATCTATATTTGTATTTATTAAAAAAAATATAAGTATAGTTTGTGTAGTACACTTTCATAGTACTGTCAAGGCCATGTAATGTTTTATTAGTCTACCTTGCTTCTACACTGCACTTGTGCCAATTCACAGTGTGTCCTGCTGTGTGCATATGCTCTATTACTGTATTCATCAACTTTTGCTCACCTTGATCCTCCTCCCCACAGAGGCAGTCACTGGTGACACCAAAGCCCGGGCTGAGCTCTTCCTGTTGGTCACACTGACAGAAAGATTCCCCCATCACTGGTACAGTACTGGGCAAGGCCACTACCTCAGACACAGGTTGAGGACTCGCCAGGGAATCCACTTCAGACTCCAAGTCGCTGATCTGGTTCACACAAACAGTACAAACACCATCTTGTAAGCCCACAAATGTGGCCATGGTCCAGGGATCTTGGCTTAGTAGGAAGAAGGGAATTAGATCCAGTGGAATGAGCCGGATGATTGTATGTTTTCTGGTCCCTGCAGGCAGCCTGGGTGCCTTTTTGCAAAGAATAATCTTTTGGTAGGTGAAAGAAAGGGCCCAGACTTAGACAGAGAAATCACAGTCTTGCACTGGAGGATCCAATGAGAGCCATATGACCCATAAGCTCTGTTTCAGAGACTCGACAAGGTAGGCTTTTCCCTAAAAGCTTGTCATGGTCCCCATTGGTGAAAGAAGTCATGCGTGCTAGTAAGTAAAATTAGACCCCTTCCAAAAATACTGTCCTCCTGTCCTTGCCTTTGGAGACATGCCCATGTCTTACACACAGCCAATTCGGACTGGGGGGGGACAGCCCCAGTGGAAAACTACTGGTACTAGGTAGAAATGTTATCCTTCACATATGGTAATATCTTATCTTCTAACATCAAACAAGTAACACTTGTTTCTCTTTCTCCAGTCACACCAGACTCCTTTCAAATGTCTCTCTTTTTTTGCACTGTACTCCACATGCTGCTCTACTTTTCTTTCATTCCACCTCACAAAAACACCCATGTGTTTCACCTGTGTTGTCGTCTGGCCTTCCCATTCCTCCCTGTCCGATATCTGGATCACTGCCATGGCATCTGTCTCCTGCCGTGTCTCACTCCAGGCCAAATGTCGAGCCCGGCCATTCCTGCTTCTTCTCAGCATGGCAGCTCTGCGGACAGCAGACCCAACACCTTATGACCAGCTGGCACATGTAGGCCATGTACGTTTTATTTATGTCAAGTAAGGTCAGCATTAAATTCCTGGTTTACAGCGGGTTTATTAGTTGATTTGTTTGTCAAGGTCAAATAGTTTTTTGGCACATGCACATACATATCTGATCATACATTTTCCAAATCTAGCAGGTGATGTGCAAGAAAGAGAGGGAAATGACTTCTCATATTGCAACTACTTCAGATTGAAGAGGGTCTCCTGGGAATTAGCAACAAGCCAAATCAGCTGAATTGGAATTTACTAATAATGACAAATAAAAAAATACTCTCATAATAATATATAATCTCTAGTTAACCCTAACTCATTGTTCTAACAAGGTGAATGTGTTCCTCCCTGCCCCCTGGCCATATTTGTCAAACGTTTCAAAAACTTGTTGGACAACTGAAAGTAGGTCAGTCAATACTGTGTAGGAAACATGTGCTACTGGCATTTGCATTTCTCAGTTCATCAGTGTCCTCTCCAACCTTTACATTCCTCACCTGCCCCTACAAGCAGTGTGAATCTGCTAAATGTCCCTGTGAGGAAACATGTTTAGTTCCCTATAGACTGACAGACTCTTTGTGTGTAAGTCTGCCTGTTTCCATCTGTGCCATATGCCACAGTTGGCAGCAGGAAGTGTTTCCACGCACTTGTTTAACCTTTAAACCCTCAGCTCTGCCACTGTGGCCACATGTCTGCTCGCAAGCTTCATCAGCAGGTAGACGCAGATAGAGTCACTTGACCCACTGACCACACTGTGTACCAATAAAAAAACTGTTTCTTATATCCTTATGGTTGCAGCCCTGCTAATACTGACTGACACCTCTCTGGCTAAGTTTCTGGCACTTTAATATAGAACCTCAGAAACATTTGGATATAATTCTGGTACTGTAGAATGAGGTGGAAAATTAACTAAAGAATCAGTAAAGGAAGATGTCAGTTCCAGTGACAGAAACATTATTGTACTTCTGCCTCTTTCCAGTTTGAATGCACACAGTCATACACTTTCCTCTTTGCTTTATGGTCTATTAACCATAAACAGTACTAAATGCTATGTTTGCTTTTAAAAAGATATTATAGGTGCTGAAAAGTTTACCAGATTCACACTTAATTATCTTTATAGTCAACTGATTTGATTACTGTGTCCCTGCTTACAATTAAGTTGTAAGTAAGTTATTTTTCTTTATTTTTATTATTACAGCTTTACTCTATATTGTAATAAAGTATGGTTGACAGGTTGAGCCGCTAGGAGAGCTTTTATTCTCTACCTCTGCCTCATAGCATGTCTCAGATAATGCCACCACGGAGCACAGCAGCTGGTCACCACTTTGCAAGCAGGTGCAGGATATAACTGCCAATAATTTAGATTAGGTAGTCTGTGCCTAGTCTCACTTTAATTGGGATTTACCCTACATACTGTAAACGCATCATCTGGACGGCCCAGCCAGGAAAAAACTGCAGTAACTTTGTCAGCCATTGCTCTGAGAGGAATGATGTGAAAGCAGAAGCAGCAGAACTTCTGACTGACGTTTATGTCTCTAATCACTGTCTATGGCCTACATGGGCTGCCTGTTCACTTAGATCAGGCTGTTTCTCAATTATCCAATTCAGGAAGTCTCTATTTGAACACAGGCTGTATGTAAACCTCAGTGAGAGGCATTCTAGATAAAAGCACAAATCTATTGCTGTAATCTGAGCAGATCCTGTAATGAATGTTAACACTGGAGGTTTAAATTTAGTCAAACACAGAACAGTATGACTATACAGCAGTGAAGTGAAGCTCTTACCTTACAGTAGTCTTCCTGTACACTGTCTTGCAGTGGCTCATTTGAGTGCTGGTGTGCCTCTATATCCGACAGGGTGACAGGTGCAGTTTGCACTCTGTCCCACTTCTGAGAAAGCTGGACGTAAACATTACATCTCCACGCCCGTGTCTGCCGCTTATTGGATAAGACCAGCGTGGGGGAGGAGTCTGTGTTAATTTATTTAGTTACCTTTACCTGGAAGAGTCACTGCAACTGTAAAGCTGCGACCGGCGTGAAGACGTCATGGCTTGTGTCATCAAGTCAGCAGACTTTATAAAACAAAGAGGGAAATGCCCCCTGTTTGGGGTGAAGGAAATTATTAATAGATGTTCATTACTTATCAAACAGACCTGTTGTAAATACTGCTGGTGATTATTTTGTTGAAGGAGGGTTCTCCAACCATTAAAGTTAATCAATTTAATATGTAGAAAGATTTTTGCACATTTAGGCAAACACTATCATGTTAAATCACTCTGTGTGTGTATCTATTCATAAATGATGTTTGCCTTTAACACGAGTTGTCTAAATTCAGAGACAACTGAAACTTAAAGGAATGTAAAACATGTCACTGACAAGCATCCAACATGTTCCCATTCATTATTCGAGCCGGCCTGTGGTGCAGGTGAACGCACCACGGTGCGCGGTGAAAGCCTATTGGAGGAGTCAGACGGAAGGCGGGACTTAAGTGTGACAGACGCTGTGTGATTGGTTGGGTGGCGCGTGATGACATACGGAAGTAGTCGATCCCTGCGCGGCGTGCGCAGTTGAAGCTTCGAATCCAAAATATGGACCAAAATAATGGTAGGACGAAGTAATTGATAAGGTTACATCCTCATTAGTGCACGAACTGCATTCTCGTCTTTTAGAGGTGTCAGCTGTCAGAAACGGATGCCTGTTTGATAATAGTTATTCATTTATATTTTAGCTAAGTGACTAGCGGAGGCTAATTGGAAATCAGCTTAAGTTTTGAACATTCAGGTCAGTCAGCTGCTCTAACGGAGCGGATTGAAAGGTTTTTATATCCCCGGATGACTTCTTGTTTTGTATGAAGAAGCCATTGCATAGTTAATAATGTTAAACATTTCTGCTCAAAAGGATCTCAAACCTACCAAAAGATGAACTTTTGAACTCGGGTGATGAAACCTGTCTCATAACTGCGACTTTTCTCTCCGGCCCTCGTTTACTTTCACAAATGGCCTCCTTGTGTCTGGCATTTCCGAAAAAAAAACTTATAAACCATTTTCTCTTTCTCCTTCTCATGTAAGACGGGAATTTGTCCCAGGTCCGGCATGTGGTGCTGGTCCTGTCGGGGAAAGGAGGTGTGGGAAAGAGCACCATCACCACAGAGTTAGCCCTGTCTCTGGTTCATGCCGGCAAGAAGGTGAGACCTGAACAAACCGGAGCCAAACTATCATACAGTCTGATCTGTGCGTTTATTCTCCCATAATGGTGTCCAAGTTACACACAGAGGGCTGTTGGATCGTGTACAAAGAGAGTACTTTCAGTGTTATGTATTAAATATATTATATTCTATTGCTCAGGCAAATTACTTAAGGTAACGTGTAATGTGTTGTGAATTTTTATGGATTAGACACACCAGTTCTGAAACTTCCACTCACTGGAGACTGATGGAGAGGAGAATATTCACAGCAAACAATAATGATCCTGTAGTTAATCTCACTCTTGTCCAGATTGTAGTGCACAGAATTTCATCGTACACTTGATTAAAATAGACTACACCTATATAAGTATATCGACTAATTTACAGAACTCCTCAGGTTGGCATCCTGGACGTTGACCTGTGCGGGCCCAGCATACCCCGCATGCTGAGTGTCGGCCGGCCTGACGTGCACCAGTGTGACGCAGGGTGGGTGCCTGTCTACACCAGTGCCGAGAAGAGCCTCTCTCTCATGTCCATCGGCTTCCTGCTGGAGGACCCAGACGAGGCCGTGGTCTGGAGAGGGCCCAAGAAAACAGGTGTGTTATTCTCCTGTTGTACGACTGTTTAATAGGTCTGTTGTTCATGTGCACGATCTGTGCCAGTATTGTATGTTTTCTGAAGGAATCGCACACTAATAAAACAAATTAAAATAATCATTGTGAAATACTTGAACTCTCCTTCTTCTGCCCGTTATCCTGACCACCTCTCCTGTCCCACAGCTATGATCGGCCAGTTTGTGTCAGATGTGGCATGGGGAGAGCTGGATGTGCTGCTGGTCGACACACCGCCAGGGACGTCTGACGAGCACTTGGCAGTCCTGGAGAACCTTAAAAAACACAGAGTGGATGGAGCCATTTTGGTCACCACGCCTCAGGTACGCACCAGTCTGGAGCGATATTACTGTCCTTAGCAGGATTAAATGAAGAATATGTGTGACAAAGTAAGACAAAGTTTACACTGGTGAATAAGCCTATAACCTGTCTGTTTACCTTTCTGTCCACATACAATATTGGCCCTGTGTGTGTGTTTTTAAAGAAAGGTAGAAAAGGAAATTGACCAGAGCTGTGACTTTACAGCCAGTGCAAAACATGTCAGCTAAACATTATGTTTCCATGTTTAAATGCTCGTACCTCTTGTTATTGTCTGATGTTTGACATGCTGGTGTTTTGCTGACTACAGGCTGTATCCACAGGGGATGTGAGGAGGGAGATCACCTTCTGTAAAAAGACAGGCGTACGGATCCTGGGCATCGTAGAGAACA
Source organism: Terapon puta (assembly GCA_028564955.1). NCBI lineage: Eukaryota > Metazoa > Chordata > Actinopteri > Centrarchiformes > Terapontidae > Terapon > Terapon puta. The sequence goes on from JAOXYL010000030.1 coordinate 19,181,227, forward strand.
TGAGCGGCTTTGTTTGTCCACACTGCTCCGTGCGTAAACTTTCATACAGTTCAGATGATGAAATCCTGATATCTTCTGACGAAACCACGTATTAGACTTTGAAGCATATAAACAGCATCTATAAGTCAACTGCTGTAGTGTTTTTAAATATGTTGTCAATTAGATACTCGCTACATTTCATTTTGTTCAGACTTTTCCAGACTTGATTCATATTAATGAGTGTTCTCTCTTTTCAGGAATGCAGCAATATATTCTCAAAAGGTGGCGGTGAAGAGTTAGCCAAGCTGACCGGCTCAGTGTTCCTAGGTGAGATTAATGGGATTGGGTGGCATGTCATGTGAGTTTCCAGCCACAAGGTGTCACAGCACACTGTGGGAGCACATCACTCCTCACCCGCCATTCATGACTTAGGAGGCATTTTACATCACCGCTAGGCTGCTAAAATGGTCGATCCAGACTCAAATGCAGCAGCGGGTGTGTGAAGGCGAAATCCATACTCATCAATAATGGTCACATTAATAGATCATTTAACATTTTCCATCAGCCGTTTCCCGCTTTGTGTGCGGATCAATCCCTTGAGTAATGATGCGTCTAATTCAGTTTACCCTGTGGCAGCGAGAAGCCAACTGTGTCTGGCAATGCTGCATAGTTTTAGCCATGGAAGTGTTTGATAAGTTAGTGGCCCTTAACACACTCAGCACTCATTACTGATAATCATTAATTTGTATGTCGGTTGAGAGCCGCTTTGTAGCTGTGAATAATTTCTCAGTGGCGATGTGTGACACTACAGCAGGGTTATGAATGGGTTGAGGTGAGATCAGGGTTCATCATTATGTGTTCTCCACTTCAGGTTCTGTGCCCTTGGATCCTCTGCTCAGCACCAGCATAGAGGAGGGCAAAGACTTCACACAGTCATTTCCAGACAGTGCCACCTTCAGTGCCATCAGCAGTATTTCTCAGACTCTGCTCAGCAGCCTCCAAACTACTTGAGCCGCGGATGTAGCTGCTTGAACATGTGCGTTGTTAATTTTTTAGCACATACTCTGTGAAATGTACAGTCTAAGTGACAATTTGTATGCTGCATTTTTGTCCTGTATAGTTAATCATTTAAAACTATTTTCTGATTGTCTTGTTACAGACCTTTTTTCTTAATAAAAAAGAAAATCGTTATCTGCAAACTGCACAATGCAGGCCTTGTTTGCTGTTATCTTTCAGTGCTGCAGTTGAGGTGTTAACCACAGTGTGAAGATTATCAGTTTTCACCACAGAAGCAAACAAAAGATGCATACTGAACATCCATTATGCACATTATTTTATAATAAAAGTGTCATGCTGCTATATCAGACTCCAAATGTGTCACAGTAAAATATACAGTGCTGAAAACACTAACATTTTGTGTTTGGAAGCCAGTCAAATCTAAGTTGGAATCTTCTTTAATTCGATTGTGACACACACGTCGACACATCAGGAAACTTCAATACCAGTGGTAATACAGGATTGTAGATTGGCGCTTCAGTAAATGCGTCAGCAGCAGTTCCATTTTCAGAAAACAAACTCCAGATCAAAGTGGACCCGTCCTTGCATGAAACTAGGCCAAACTTGAACGCTAATCTCACGAGATTGCTGCTGCGCTCCACAGACGATACTGTCTTCCGGTGTCATTTACATGATTCTTTTTGGAGGAAGTAGAAGACAGTCACCTTTTGATCTGGATTAAGTCTTCTGAAACTAGCCTGCTCTTCAGCTTCATAACCAACAGCAACAAGACACTGAAACCCATGCAGGATTTTAATGGCTGGAATGTGGAAGAGATGAAGTACAGCCACAGATGAAGGGAGGGACAGGGGAGGGGAGGACATGGGAGGGTGAATAAGATGGAGAGGAGATGAAATTTGGAAATTACACTTGTGAGACCCAACACGGGGCACACACACCTTTAATGCAAACAGCAGTACTACAGGAAAAACACTGAAGTTTGAGAATGTTTGCGTAATGATTAGAATACAGCTACACACAAAACTCCCACTTCACCAGCAACATACTAAAGGCAATCTTAATTATTAAACCAAGAATTACATCCAGAGGAATTCCAACCACTTATCACAATTACCCCACAGTGCATTAAATCTATCTATATAGATATTTATATGTCTGTATATATATGTATAATATATCCTGGGGAATTAAAGACTTTTGCTGCATTAAACAGTTCAATGAACAATTTCTTATAAATAAAATCAGTGGAAAAAAATCGTAAGTCCATATACATTTCTCTTTACAAATAGATCCTCAAGATTAATGCAGAAATTGTGTCAACTCCCAGGTTGATATGGGAGGAGAAAAAGCTGTGTGGCCCTTTGGTCAGCTCTCTTAAGACCAGGGGCCAGGCTGCCTCAGCTGGCCTCGAGGCCTGAAATAAGTGGAGGGAAAAAAAGGAATCTTCATCATACAACTGTTTTGAAACACACACACGCACACACACGAGACAGACAAATCACTACATTGCGCATTTACAAGTTGACTATCAAATTGGGACGACTGTACACATTTGTTGAGATAAGACCATACTTATGGAGCCATTTTAATTCATTTTTTCCCCACTTTCACTTCTTTCATCTTGTGTGGCAGAAATTTTTACAATTTTTTCCCGTTTTACACTTTTTCTCCAGCAGCAACATAAAAGGACAGATCTTGTCGTGGAGATGTTTTGGGTATTTATTTCGTGGAGAGGATGAGGGCGACGATGAGCCCGTAGAGACCCAAGACCTCAGCAAAAATCAAAATGAGGATCATGCCCACAAAAAGCCTCGGCTGTTGAGCTGTGCCCCTCACGCCTGCGTCGCCCACGATGCCGATTGCGAAGCCTGCTGCCAACCCGCTGAGGCCCACGCTCAGGCCGGCCCCCAGATGGAGAAAACTCCTAAACGCAGAGAGAGACGAGCATTAGTCAGCGCACGGGATGAGGGGGATTACTTTATGATCGAGTAATCTGGGTTCGCGACTAAACATGCAAAGTCAGAACAGATTTCATATTAGTTCAACTGTGAGCCTGTAACACGCACAAGCAAGTGGTTTTCTACACAACAGGTCTGTGTGGTACAGACTGTTGAGTTAATGAGGGAGGTTCAAGTTTGTCCCAACTCAGTCTGCTGCATATGGCTTTTCATCTAACCACATCAAAACAACAAACCCCTGAAAAACGTGCACACAACTCGTGATGGATATGCTCATTTTCTTAATAGAAATACAGTCATATTTAAAAAGGTTTAAAATGGCTGCAGTTTAAGGACCATGAGCAATTACAGATGCATCCAAAATGGTCTAAAAATAAAAAAAAACATTGTTCGACTGCACTGGGAGACAAAGTCATCATTAGACTGACACAGCACGTTAACTTCCATCACGTGGTCTAAACTGACCACATGTGAACACAAGAACTATGTCTTGAGCTCGTGCAGTGATGTGACAGTTTTGAAACTGTGATCAGAGTGGTTGTTGTCCACTGTAATGAAAGAGTCTGTCACTCAGTTCAGCATTTATGATTAATGAATCTATCAGGACTGAAGAATTCACTGTTGGTTGTGATCTTTTCAGGTCTGTGTTGAAAATAAAATGAAAAGTGACACCAGCTCTCGTTTCTCTGTTTTGGTTTGAGCTTATGTCAAGCCCGACAGTTGACATTACACCTACATTATATGTGCATTAAATGAGCCTTTCCTACTGAATTTATCCACAGTTAAGGGTCTTGTGAGATGTACTGACAAAGACTTTAAGTATGATATATCAACTGAACTCACTTGTAGAGGGAGACCCTCTCTGAGATGTTGTTGGCAATCAGCACTGCTACTACCAGGCCGTAGATGGCTATGATACCCGCCATGACCACAGGGATGATTGACTTCATGATGAGCTCCGGCCTCATCACGGACATGGCGGCGATCCCTGTACCGCTCTTAGCTGTGCCATAGGCTGCACCCAAGGCTGATAGAAGGAAAGAGAGAGAAAGAGAAGATACACTTTAGTTAAATAAACAAAATAGCAAACTGAATACACACAATACAATAGGCTAGCAGGCTGTCAGCAGAAAGAGGGCACAGCTGAATAATGAAGCAGAAGTGAAATAAGAGATGGACCAACAAAACGACAACTGTTACGGTTTCTATTCCGCTTCAAAAATCCAGCATGGCTCCACCTTGGGAAATTGTGTCAAAAGGAAACTAAGAGGCCCTGGGACTGATGCAGTACTGTGGGGCTAAAAATGAGCTTTGTCACAGTTTGCCTCACGTCTTTTACAATGGCTATAGCCCATGTACTTTCAGAATTGACTGAAAGGGAGCTGCAGGGTTGTAAATCACTCTCTGAATGAAAAAAAAAACTCATTAGGTTAAAGCACATGGGCAACTGCTGACATCATAAGGAGGGGCAGGATGCTACATCTACAGAGGCAGCATCGCTACAGGACGGGACTAGAGGCACAACCCTCCTGCGACATCTGCTGTGTGCAAACTCTGGGACCCGCCGGTCTCTGGACAGCATCACTGTAACGTGACGGGGAAGGGAAGAGAACGACAAAAGGCTTTGTCAGCATATTAGCTCTGCGCGCCTGTGACGCTGGAGAAAGAGCATAGTGCCACCTACGTCACAGCAATCCAAGTCAGACTGCAGGAGGAGGGCGAAAGAGAGGAATCGATAAATCACCCTGCTTTAAAATTAGAAACCATACAGCCCAGCAGCCATCCATTAAAATAACAATCTGTCTGCACGACAAAGAACTGAATAGCTTCCAGGTGAGATGAGTGTGAGTCGAGTCAATATTGTTTATATAGCTCGATATCACAAATCTTCCCCAAGGGGCTTTACAATCTACACAGCACAGAACACCACTCCATCCCTAAACCCCACACTTG
>JAOXYL010000030.1:19186233-19201314 GCA_028564955.1 Terapon puta
GATTCCTCTTCCAGGACTGACACATGCAGGAGATGTGGTGTGCACAGGACAGACCAACAAGACTGTCTTTTGCAATAACCAACAGAGCTTGTCAGAACAGGGACGTGTGCCAGGTCTGGTTTGACAACATTTCCTTCACGTCAGAGGCGTGTGTATGCATAAATGTGTTTATTCATTATATACTGTTCTACATACTGTGGGAGGTCCTACACTGTGCAGCCCGGTTTAAGACCTAAACATGTTGTTTTTCTAATTGAGGTCATTTTCATTTGCAGATGATGCTTTGATGCTAAATATACTCATACATGGGTTCTCTGTTGCACTGCGGCATGTCAAAGGTAGTTATGTGTAAAGATGTCAAAATGCCCACATAGGTCAGTAACACATATGTAACATGGTGAAACCAATTATCTGAAGGGTGGTGTCATGAAGAACATGAGCAAAAATGCAGTTAATGTGCTGATCTTCAACCACTATTGTATAAAAAGAATCTGAGAGAATGGTTTTCCTGCTGAATTCATATCCAACATACTGACGATGATTAAATCTGAAGATTCTCTTGAGGTATCATCCTGGGAGACAGTCTTATAGCCCACAGTGCCCTGCCCTCCGCTTCCTCATTTCTTGGGACAATGTGTTGAGCTAGCCTGGAGATGTCTCTGGTTAACTCCGCAACTAACTGCGAGGCTTTCTGGCAACAGATCTGGAGGCAGACAAGACGACAATGCGGGCCAATCTTCAAATGTGCACATGGCAGCCAGCCACGTCCACAACGAATACAGATTCAGCACTAGATTGATGCCGTCGATACAAGGTTAAATCACTACCGCCTGGCTACAGAGATGTGTTCAAGCACAGGACTTGTTTTTGCAAGCCCAGATAAATGCACAAGAGACTACTTTTTTTCCTTCTTTTTTTTTTTTTATACCAATTTGTGGAAGTGCCAAACTACCTACTAGAGAAATTATTTTCTTTTAATCAAATGTACTATACAATGCATCAGGTTAAAACAAACCTGCTGTAGAAAAACATATTTCAAGTAGATATTTCTTCCATAGCAAACTTTGTAATTTACTGACACAAAAGACATTTAGGACACTGTTCTTGAAATACCTTAGCCTTCCTCTGAGCAGCTGTTTCTTTTAGCCATTCGGCCATCCAGCAACAACCGGCGTAACTTGTTACCATCAGTAACGTTATCCTCCTGCTCCTTTCTTTCTTGTTAAGCTCTGAAGTGTGACAGGTGAGGACTGACAGAGAAACACCGGAGTCCTCCAACATCGCAATTCTGTCCTGACGATTAAAGGTTTGATATGTGGCAGCGCGGTATTGCAGTGGTGTGGAGGCACAACCCCTGGGTTTAATCCTAATCCCTTCAGCTTAGGTAAAGAGCTTTTACCCCTTTTCTTTTTTCCCCTCCCTGCAGAATATTTGATGTATGGGATGCCCTCGTGACGTCTTGTGATGTCAGAGCAGGAGGTGCCTCCAGCGAGGGATGATCTTGCATGCAATATGCCCACGCAATAGGGACGGTCGATTGGTCTGCCTTGAGCAGTGGGTGGATTGAGGAAGCACTGCTTTTAAAGAATGAAAAGAAAAACAGGAAGGTCATCGGAAAAACCTTTTTCCTGCCTTTCAAAACTAAATGCTGGTTGTAGTCTACGCTGTGTCAAAATATGGGGATTCTTGCAGAAATCATAAGACTCGCTGATCAGGCAGTTACATCCGATGTTGAGGGATGTCTACAACATGTACGTTACCGTCACCAATTACACACTGTGCACTGAAGGATGTGAGAGAAGACAATGTGAACTAAAGGTCAAGCAATAGAAAGAAAAGCTGAGTAAAGATCAAGTTGAAAAAAAAAGAACAAATTTACTATACTATCCTACTGAGAGCATACAGGCCAACAGATACACTGAAATATTGTGTAGATTTATCAGCCATATTGCTTTGTCAAGAAATAACTAAAATCTCATACTATAACTTTGCTGATACAAGGAAAAAGGGAAAATATGGGTTGCTTGTTGGAACAGAAAGATGTATCTGTCGATCATGGGGGACCATACCTTGTGAGCATCACCTGCTCTGAGCCAAGCGTCACTAAAGGCAGTCCTTACAAACAGGACACTGTCACCAGACCACTAAAACAACGCAACATCACCTGACACCACAAGATCACAGTGACTTTCAGGCTGTTTCAGAAAAAAAGGCTAATTACTGCAAATAAAGTGATAAAGTGCCATCTGGGCGTTTTTCTATTGACCTGTAAGAAATAGAACTTTGGAGCCATCCAACTGTGAATTTATCATCATTTCCTAAATTTTACAGCCTGAATGAGGGGATCGACCCCTCCAGCATGTGACAGATTTGATGAGGACAATAAATGTCAATTGGTGCCATAGTCCTTCAGTTTGTGTATACTAAAAGTGTACAACATCACACAAGTGTGGGCTTCAATGACCTGTCAATGGCTCCCAGATTTGCCACAAGATCCTTAAAGCTGAAGTCTGAATCATCCAGTGTCCCTGTCCATCCCACCAATACCACATCCCTTCTTTGTGCCAGCATGATCCCCTCTCCTCTAGCTAATTCCCCAGCTGTCACTCCTTCACCACCACAGACTAGTACTACTGCTGCCGTTAACACCGCTAGCCTCAAGGGCCACCACCACCACCACACTGCCCTTGCCTGCCGCAACACATTAACGATGAGCTATGACAAGACCTGGTTTGGCTTTGGCATCCAGCTGCTTCTCATTTCCAAGCAGAGCTGGACAATATAAAAGTCATATAGCTCCTGAGTTAATACTTCAAATGTGGCTAACTGGTCAGGAATTTCTGAAATACACCTCTCGCCTGTCCTACTAAAAAGTATTTGACATTATCATGCTGCCCAAATGTGATTTATCGAGAGACAAGTGAAAATATTATTTTTTCTGTGACCACCAAATAAGCATGTGGATGTATAAATGTGTGATTTGACAACAGAGGAAGATGGGGACAGGACCAAGATTCCTCTGTAGGGAAAAGCTCTTTCCTAAATTGATTTCACTGGTGAGGTCTCAGTGAAAATGTACTATTCATCCTCAAAAAAAATGGCCAGTTTTGCCAAAAGGCCTCAGGCTACAAGGGGTCAAATCCTCTGTGACATGGTCAATTAGTTGCTTTTCGATTTACTATACCACCAGTGACCCTACTCACATGTGGGCTTTTGCTATGACATAATCATGTTGACATAAGTTGTTTTTGTCTTGGATTAAGATGAGAGAATTAAAAAACGAAGCAAAGATCTATAAAACAGTATGACCGGTTATAAAGACACACCTGCTTCAAAGTTCACTTTCTGTGCCGCTTCATTAAAAAAGGAAAACAAACACAAAAAAACCCCCACACATTTGATTGATAGAGTTAGGTAATTTTTTCCTCAAACTCTGCTAGGTTTTCTTTGAGCAGGTTCACTGACAACTTTTACATTAACATTTCACAGGATCAGCAGTCAGATGGCAACCTCAAGTCAGAAGTCTCATCATGTGATAATCATGTGACCTGCTGTCATTCCTTTCAGCAATAAGGAAGTTAACCAGCTGATCACGGTTTTCAATGGTCATTTATGTGTTACGAAAATGCAGTTTAAAGCTCAAGAACTTGCATTTAATTTCAACTAACAGATGGCAAATTATTACAGAAACAGTTTACACAAAACAATCGTGGAGTTATTTTACTTGTGTCACTATTTAGTGAGCTTTCCTATCATTTTAAAATAACTTGTGTATGACTTATGCAGGTGTAATTGTGTTAAAATGAATGAGGAAGGGGTGTCATCTTGAAGAAAAGGTGTGAATCAACCTCAAACATTACAGCTCCTGCTAAGTGCAGCAAAGCTAACAAGCTTGAAACTATGTAGAGGAATAAACATCAAGGGGACCATACAGACTGTTTTAAAATGACTGATGACCAATAAAGCACTGTTTCAATACGATTTTCTGCTCAGTTACCATCATCCCCTGTGATGTGCTTCCCATTCAGATGAAAAGTGAGCTAACGTCAAAGCTAACTTATGTGGTCGTCATCAGCTAGCTCACTAGCCTTAGCTTCAACCAGAAAGGCCAGAAACCACAATTACATTAACTAACCAATACTAATAAAACATTGCAGCGTTAACAATGGATAAAAAGAAAAGTCACACACACACAGTTAGTTGTTTAGGCTAAATAAATGAAACATTATTAAGATGATTCAGGTTAGCAGGGTTAGCGAGCGAGCCTCAAAGAGACGGACCGTAGCTGATAATTCAATGGATATAAATGGAGAAACAAAAGGGGTTAGCAGCAGACGGAAACGGAGACATATTACACATTTTCTATCTAACAAAGAGCATGACTATTAAAGGCGATCCGTGTAATAATTACCGCTGAACACCATGGCCGCAGAGGCTCCCATCACTGCGAAGAACGGAGAGTACTCGGGGCTTTCGGCCGACATCCTTCCTCACTCAAGTATAAAAATAAACTAAATGTACAAAATTAATAACTGGCGTCGACTCGAAAAAATCGCACTTGGGCGAAACCTATCGAAGGCCACAGGCTTGAAATGTAAAAAGCGAGCACACCAGGAGCCGTCCAGCCACCTAACTAAGCAGTGTAAACGGGACAGTCACGACTCTTGTGATAAATACCCGGCGCAGCAGCACAAAATGGCGAAGCGGAAAATATCACCTGACTGGCGGTACGGATAAAACCTATCACCGCCTGGGTGTGGGGGGGCGTAGTTAAACGAACAAAGTTAATGATATACCATGCCACACAGCACGTTTATATAACAAAAAGGTGGAGTGTGATTATTTGTTCCTTTCATTAAAAGCATGTCATATTTTCGTTTCTTTTCGTGTGTTTTATTTTTTGAAGGTCACCCCTATGGGGCATCACTTTGGTGTGCTCCGCTGCAGGCTTCCCCTTTGATATCTACGCATTCACCCTTCAAGAGCAGAAGGATGAAAATGATGGGGATAATCAGAAGAGGGTGTGGAGACACTTGCAACATCTATAGAAAATAAGTGTTATTTTTTATATTCAAGCAAAGCAAGGAAACGCCTTTCTTTTTCTTTTAAATTTGCATCATGTTATAAATTAGCCTGTATGAAACACCACACAAGAGAACCACACCGTTGATTAAAGTGGCCCTTCCACATGGTTAATGCTGCATACGTCTAAACACTGCATTTTGCACCAGGTCTCTACCATGCTGCAGAGGGGGTTTTGCAGTCAGCTGTGATATGCAGCAACGTGGAGCGTTAGAGTGAGAGAATTTGAGTCTGTGTGTGTACTGTTGGAGAGAGCGTGAGGTGGTGGTGGGGGGAGGGAGCCAAGAATCCCCTGCCCACTGTATGGCTCCCAGCGAGAGCAGGCCGAGAGAGATCCAGAGAGAGAGGAGGGGGTCGAGGGAGAGAGGACACCATGGGAGACATGAAGTGTGTGAGTCAGAGAGGGAGCTTGTGCAGTCCCCATGCCTCCTCCTCCTCTTCTTCCTCCTCCTCCATCCATCCCTCCATGCTGCTCCCTCCGCATTGCCTGGTCTAGTCAGCACAAGGGAAGGACCCCTCCCCCATATCACTGTAAAGCCCCTTTGCTCGTGATGCAATTTCTACGCCAGCATCACAAGCCTCCTTTCTTTCAGGACGCTCTACTCGGCCAACATCTTGCTCTGGCCGCGTCAAGTGCGAGATTGCATTATGCAAGATCATTTTCAGGGGTGATGTGTGTGTGTGTGTGGTGATGCATTCATAAAAAGATCACATCGAATAACAGGAGAAGGTTTTCACTTTGTTTTCTCCCTCTGTGCTGACTACTAAACACCTCAGGACCTAGGATTCAGGGATGTGGCCTCTCTGTTGAGAATGGGGCATGTGGAGAATGTTCCTCTGTGGGGATACACACACAGCAGACATTTGCAACCAGCTCACCTGACAACACACACAGTAATATGATAGCTCACGAGCCCACGCAATATTGTTTCTTCGTTTTAAGGATTAAGTGGACGCTCCTGTCCTTCACTGACACTGATCACCGGGTTGTAAAAGATGAGGAGAACACACCATATTCTCACAGCTGTGCCCTTCAGATGCTGTTTAAGGAAGGGAAACAGGGAACTGTGAGAAATTCTCACGAGGGCATCACTGGATCAAGATACTACTCAAGATGCACCATAGAGCATTTGCTAGTAATTGTAAATGTGCAGTATATTGCCATTGTAGACATGGAGCCAACAGTCTTGGTGTGATTCTACATCTAGATAATTCGTCTTTACATATTTCTGGTACTCTTGATATATGATCTGGTTTCAGCATGACTAAAATCATAAGTCCTTCTTTCATTCTTACTGGGGCATAGAAGTCAACAATTTTCTAATCATTTTATAAATGATTAGAAATGAAAAAGCTTTCTGAAAAAGTCAGTTATTACTATTCATTTTGAAGGACAGATATAGAGTAATAAGGGAGATTTGGGTCATGTAACAGTTGGTAGTGGGAAACAGAGTCCTCCCTCTCACCCAATAACCGAATTGCAATATTCAGTCTATGAATTAAAACAGTATTTGTTGGCACCTCCTTCATCTGCCCCTTAATCCCGCTGCCCCTTGTTATCTGAGAGGTGGGGGCTGGTCAAAGAGAGACCCATCTGAACGTAGGGTTAAACACTTAAGCATCTTACTCCCAGAGACTGGAAAGCATGGTTTTTCAGGAGATGCGCCAGACCAACACCCAAAGGAGTGGCTAAATATAGAAGCGCATGTGCGATTAGCAGAGTGTGAATCCTGAATGAACAGCGCAGCCGCAACAAGACAGAGTCAATGCCACTTACTGTAAAGAGGGAATTACTCTATCTAGGATACTACATTTCTCTAGAAGCATTAAGCTGTGCCACGCCCACTGAAAATGAATTGGACTTACATTTTAATAGAGCTTTAATGGATACTGATATATTTAATAAGATCAGTTGCTGTCAGTTCCAGGGGAGGTGGGTCCTAAATGTCTATTAGGGTTGACTGAAATCTAACAAGGTCAATTATCTGTATTGTGCAACACAGCTGGTTACTACCAAGAGAAGGCTTTTACAGATATATTTGTAAGTATATCTGACTCATCTCTGCTAAATATTTTCCAGTCATGCATGTCAATGTCAGTTTCCACAAAGCAGAGCCATCCACAAGACATCCTAACAAAAAATAGATTTGTGTATGAGTAACTCAGTAATCACAGATAGTGCTTTAGACCCAGACGTGCCGATCATAGATGTCTAATTTGCAACTTGTGTGTTCAAACCGAGTTGTTTCCCCGACACATTTTTATAATGGAATGGTTTTAATGTTGCAGATATATGCAACACTACATTTAAAAAAGGAAGCAATAACAGTAACTGTAACCACTAGGAGTAGAGCAAAACACAATAAGAGAGGGATTAGGCAGTGAGATTCATGGTCAGCTGACCTTTAAAAAGGCATCTGGCACACTTCTGTGACAGTTTGAAGAAACTCTTTGCAGAGGCGATGCGACAGATTCAGTAGAAGAAAAAAAAAAACTAAACGCAATGAGTGGTAAGATAACGAAACACAGATTCAGTCACTTGTGCTACTGAACGTATATTGCTGTATTTTCACATGTAGAATACATTTGTAGTTATTAAACAGATATTTCACTGGAACTGGATGTTTGAACACACAGACACAAATAACCCCAACAACACTTTGCCAACAGGGCACAATTTTGGACTTCTTTTGTTCCACACTGGAAAGGACGGAGTTAACGGGAACGGGAACATGGTAACAAGAAGAAACTGCATTTATCTCAATTACTTGTAAACCAAAAATACTGCTTAGATTCTTTTAAAAAAGTTGATTCACATGAATATTCATGTACTATAGAAGGAGAAAATTGCCACTCAATCAAAACAAAGTTTTGACATATGGTGCAAGATGGCAAAACTCACATTCACCACTGATACACTGATACAGATCTCCCACATATGTACAGCAAATAAAAAGTTTGGGAAAAATGTGACAGAACTTGGCTGAAACACTAGCCAACCTGGTACAACTTCACTACATCTTAATTTGAGTAATCTAACATTTAAAAGCACATCTCACCTAATCAACTCTTGACTTCAAACATCTTATTGTTTTTTAGATATGATCTGGTAAATTACCTTTTTTAAGACTGCAGAGCTAGGTATATGGTAAATTTGGCAGAGTGAGCTAAATGGAACATAAAATACTGAATTTAAATTCAGCAGTTCAGCTCAGCAAAATGTGTACATATCATAGCCAACATGAAAAAAAAACTTTATAAATGAACCTCACATCGCTCTTATCTAGAGTTTATCCTGAATTCTTTCATACAGTATTACCAGACATTTTAAGATAATTAGTACACCATAATACAAATCTGTAAATACAAAAATAAACAGAAAAACAAAAATATCACATTTTGTTCACATGTTGAAATTTGGATTGACTGCATTAATAAATAAAAAAGTAACCATACATGCATTTGCAGGACGGATCTTATTCTGTTTGCATATCTGTGTTTCTCCATTTCAACACTTGCTGGACATTTCATACGTGCATGTAAATGCACATTTGTGTCCATGTCTGTATGGATCTTAATGTATGTGTAGTTAGATGTTTACATGTACAACATTATGAGGCCATGGCGTCCTGGAAGCCCCACACTTCTAGCAGTGAAACCTGGAAACTCTCAGCACACAGGGGCGGGTTGTCAAAGGTGGCACACCTGCCAGTGCGCCCATGGTTGAGCTCAGAGTCAATGTAGAGAGCGTTGCCTTCGCCTCCCCCTGAGCAGACACAAGAACAGAGTTTGTATATATTACAAGATGATTTAACTGTGAAAATAAAAGTCTAATGATTCTTAAGATAAAATGACCAACCCCACTGTAACCTCTATGTCACTGAAAATCTACATTTTGTTGTGGCAAAGAGAAAATTACCTCATAAAAGCTACTAACCCACTATGATGGAATCAAAGTTGCCCGCCATGAACATCGAAGTATTCTTGGAGTTGAGGTTGAAGTGGCGGGCAGACAGGAAGGGCGATAGGTCTCCAGCTGGTTTCTCTGGCTGCTGTAAGCTGTTGTTTTCTGAGTTTTGGCCATCAGAGGGGGCGGTGTCTTCCTGGTCCTCAGTCTTGATGGAGGAGGCTAACTCAGGGTGGCGGATCACCACCCACTCATAGCGCTCCATCTCTGGCTTCAGCTTGTGAAGAAAACACGTATGAATTTAACACCTGAGGCATAGTACTAGTACTGCATATTTATTAACATAAAAAAAAATCTGAAAGACTGAAAAAGTTCAGAAAGACTACACTACAGTATTGACAATTCCACGTGTAACAAACACTGTGCTGTGATGTGATTGTACTCTGAATTAAACTGTAGAGATTTCTATTTCTTGTACAGAATTTCTCTTGAAAAAGAGAACATGATCTGATTCAGACTACTCACTGAAATAAAGGATTAAATAAAACAAAGAAAGAAAAATGCTGATAGACATCAGTCCTTGTGGACTGTCTCAATTTTCCACTGGTGTCAAGTGAGGGCCAGGTCAGATACTACTGGATCATGTTACAGGAGTTTCCGATCTGTGTGTGGGATGACGGATGAAGTGTTTTCTGGTGTCTGGGATCAGACAGTCTGCAGCTGTGCATCCACACAGAGAGCCAAGTAAATAATTCATACAGAAGGCATTAGAAAGCCAGGCTGTGCTATTTCTAACCCAGGTGTTATTATAAGTACAGCTCGATGCTGCACTATCACCAACAGAAAAGTGTGATCTGTGGTTGTTTTTATTCAGGAAGGTAAACATCAGGCTGTTTAATTGTGACCTACTAAGGAGGCATTTCCAAATAGCAGCCTGTCTTGCCAATGGGAGTCAGTGACACTGAATCAAGAACATGTGAAACCAGAGTGGATGGTTCCCTCTGGTGGCTATAGTGCAGTACTACTCTAAATGGTATCATTCTCCTTTCAATGAATTCCCAACACCTTCTGAAAACTTCAAGTAAACATATTAAAAATATACTCACCCGGAAGACAAAGCACTCCCCTGTGCCAAAGAAGCTCAATTTGTTGCCTCCTCTTTTGCGCTCTTCCCAGTCTGTGGAAAGGAAGGCTCCACACACCTGAGATATTAAAAAATGGCACCAGTAAAGTTATCTCTTCATTTTTTGCATCTACATTCTCTGAAATGTTTCAAAATTCATAGTAGTAGAAGATTTTCATCTGTACACTGCTAATGTTCGCACTAGGATGTAATCCAATCAAACGCCAACTGTGTAATCGTGAAATGACCTCCAACACCAATTCACAGAATCCAGGGCAAGAAGAAAATCAGAGTTTTTGCACAAAGCAACTGTTGACCTTGCAAGTTACTGAAACCAAAATAATTGAAAACCCGCACGCAATACCATCTTTTCCTTGGGTGGATTATGCTGGACGGAAACGAGTACAGCTGTAGTCAGCAAGACCCCTTTACTAGCATGTTCCCCATTTGACTTCTACGAGTCTGAAATAGGAAGTGTCTGAGACACAAAATGGTTTATGAGTGGACCAATACTCTGTTGTTTTGACTCATCTGTAGCTCACTTTGTATCTTGTTTATCAAAGCAACTCTACCCTAGCTAAAGCTGAAGACATAATATAAGATAATATTTAAACTATACTTGGCTAACCTCAGCAATCAGGTGGAGAAATGGTCTTATTCAAATAGCTTACTGCTCTGAGCTGTACCAATCTTAAAAATATCTGATGTTATGAGACCAGGATGTCAGCAAATCCTAGTACTTTCAATCATAATAATGTGCTTCCTTTATTCCTAGTAATGGGGGGAGGGGGGTCATGGGAGCATTTGCTGTCTGTGTTTGCTTACATCGCCATCTGTGGTCCGGATGAGGAGCAGAGTGGGTTCATAGCCTTCACAATGTGAGTAGAATCTGGAGGAAAATGTAAATGTTAAATTCACAGCAACTTACTGAATAAACGCCCACTACTCAATGTAAGAATTAAACTTAATGTTCTGAGTTGATTTACTCAGGCAAAAAAGGCAGAAAAGGAGCTTGACGTTATTTTCTTTCTATCATTTGTCAATTATTATCATCATTATTAGTAATAGTAGTAATAGTGGTAGTAACACTACTAGTGGTGGTAGCAGCAGTAGCAGTTCTGTTCCCAGTTCACAGCATTTGTTTTTTGGTAAGCAGCTTTATTTCCTGTTCCCTTTTAGCCTTGTGTCCATAAATGAAATTCAAACACAACACTCATTGCTAACCTGGGCTGAAATGTAAATTATGAGCAGTAGCCAGGAGCTGAATTAATGGACTGAGGTGTACCTGTTCAGGCTGCAACCGTGGGTAGAAGTGGTGAAGAGGAGTTGCGGTTGGCACAAGGCAAAGCGTTCAGGGATCCACGACCAGATATCCCGCATCTCCTTGGCACTGACGATCTCTGAGGAGAAGGTGTCGGGGTTAAGTGCCAGCTGCACGTTTCGCCTGGAGATGCACCAGAGACATGGACACAAGGAAAGACAGGGGAAGTAAAGAATATGAGGCACACATAGTCGGTGATGTACATAAACTTTAAAAGTTTTTTTAAGTAAATGATGGAGAGAATGTATTCAAAGTGCACGGAGTAGTTGCAATGAAAAAACAAATGAATACGGAGAAAAGCATAGAGAAGAGAACCCACCTAGCACTGTGAAATAACCAATGTAGCAAACACAGGAGTGGAGAGCAGATGAAGCAGAAGATGGTGGTTGGAAAAATGTGTCACAAACAGAAGGGAAACAACAACAAAATGTGAGATGAGGAATGCAAGTTTAACCAAGAGCATGCCAGAGTATAAAGATGAAAAAGCAAATGAAACTGCTTAAGTAATTTATCTACACTGGTCTATCATATATTATGTGGTGTACAGTAAATAAAAAGGTTAAATTAGTCCAGTACAATTTTAACATCACATTCCTCTCATTTTATGCATACCCCTGTGATTTAATTTATAGTTAGGGAACTGTGTCTTACATTACTTGTGTTCACAAAAGTCCCTGCAAGCAGGAGTGCTACACTCTGTCTATGTGTAGGAATATCTGAGACTATGTCTGTAGATAAATTCAATTTCATTTTGTATCATAAACATCTCATGTCAGTTCATTATAATATTTTACTAAAGTGCTTTATTTGCAAAGATTGCATCTTCCCAAAAGTACTGGCATCACTGTGATTAATCTTATTTTAAGATAAACCAAATAGAAAAAGAAGACAGTGGATATTGGTAGCTTTATGTTTTCAATAACAAGTCTAACAAGACCACTGTAAGATCCCTAAATCTTTCAATTTTATATCAAATGCATGCAAAATCGAGAAGAGCAGAATAATAGTTGTCCAGGCCTGATAACAAAAAAACAGTATAGATGTGTACGCCAACAAAATATCTAAGTACCTCATCTATATATCTATATACAGACACACACATATAATAGGACACCATGAGCGACCTAGCTTCTGAATAAAAAGGCGAGAGAGAAATGTTTGCAGGATAGCACAAGAAAATCATATTATTGAACTATACCGCTTCTGTTTGACAGTGATTCCTTTCTGCTGCAGGGACTTTTCATTTGTGAGCTGCAGCAGGGTGATCTCCTTACGGCTAAACAGGCGGATGGAGAAGGCTTTCTCTAACAACTTGTCAGGTGTGACGGTGGAGGCGATGCCCTTGACAAAAGCTTGAATCTCTTCCCTAACTTTGCTTGAATCCTGTGGCTGCTGGTTGCCCTGGCCACCCTGGACCCCTGCTTTGTGCTTGCGATAGAACTTAAGCAAGGCTATGGCCACACGATAGAGAATTTTGTAGCCCTCTACTAGATAGACATCCAGGATCCTGACCGCGTGGCTAAAAGGCAGGTCACCCAGCACCCAGCGCTGCCAGTCCGAGTAGACTTCAAGCACATCCTGGGCTGTGGCCACAATCAGTTTGTGGGCGGCAGCGCAGTACTTGTTGGCCAGGTCACCAAAAGTCATGCAAGTAGATTCATAGGCCAGGAAGGTCTGGTCCAGCAGTCGTTTTCCTGGTTCGTTGCAGGCCAGTATGCGGCTGATGTGCTCGAAACACTGAGCTTCATCCTTGCTGAAGTGCAGGAGCAGTGAAGTAACAGCCGGTAGTGATGGACAGTGGGAGATATCTGGAAACTGTCCAGCCACACAGTTGATAATTTGATGGGCCGAGGCTACTGCGTCTGCCTTCAGGCAGTACCGTGGCACAGGACTCCCATCCACAAAATCTGGAAGTGGGATGTGGGAGGAGGGCTTCTTATTGGCTGCATTTCCCATAATGTCACGATAGACTTCTGCATCTGGGGTAACTGTACGACAGGGAATGGCTTTGATGAGCTGCTGGTAGACTTGTGCCCGTAGTTTGTGATTTTTGGCCCAGTAACCCTGCCGAGCCATCTGTTTGAACTCTTTCAGGTCTTTACAGTCAACCTTGGTGGGCCCAGTGCTCTTGGCCAGATCTCCCATCTGATTCCAGTCCACAAAACTGCCATAGTCTTCTTCAGCCATTGTGCTGGAAACTTGCTGGACTGCCGGAGTGGGAAGAGAGGAGGGACCCTCACAGGTATTACTAACCTTGTGTCGTTCACACTACAGATAACTAGCCTATTTTTCTAGACTGCCCATGATGGTTTCTGGAAAATACAAATGAGACAAAGAAAAGATTAATGTGTGTCATCATAAAAATAGGTTAATAACTGCAAAAATCAATCACTGTGTCAGCAGCAGCAGGTTTTCTACAGCATTCTTGCTTCATATTACTTAAGAGAGGGATGTATTACATACCAGCCATGATAAATTTGAACTGTAAAACAACATTAGCCAATTTCACTGATCAGAGTTATGTTCTGGTACAGATCTCCGACAGAAACAAGTCTGTATATAATGCATTTCATACTTTGAAATGCCCATAGCTTGAAAGGAATGCAGCAGAGGGCTCTCTTTGTGATGCCATGTATATGACTGCAACAACTTCAGATGACCCATGAAGCAGAGAAATACCTTAGAAAGATTTAATTGGTCGAGCAAAGTTTAACACTAAAACAATTAAATAGGGATCTTTTCATACCCACGTCAAAATTGTTTCCCACCAATTCAAACCAAAACGATACACGGAGGGGCATTTGGAAGATTGTTTGCACTAAACAGTATATTGGATATGGTTGTCAGACAATCATCAAATAATTTCTTGCTGCTTTTAAAAAGTCACAAGGAGACGCATGTCCAAAGATCACTAGCAATATACTGAAAATGACTCATAAAAATCATCAGATCATTTCACACTGCCTTCCACCAAGTCACATGGAGGTGCATACCAGAGCATTACTGCATGTAAAACTGGACGCCTTTATGGGTGAGATTAACTGTCATACTTTAGAGGGGCATGTTTATATAATGTTGCTACTTTACTTTTGACAAAGGGATGTAATTTGTCAGTGGCAGACTTCAGTACAGACTCAAAGAAAATTGAATTGGCAAAAAGTCTTCTTTGACATTTAAGTCAATTAAATAGGCTCTCAGTCCATCTTCAATTCTAAGAACACTTGGAAGAACAGAGGTGCACTAAACTAAGGCCTTAACATCTATAGTCTTACAAATATACATATAAACCTCCCGATACATAGAAAAGGAGGCCTGGTATTATCTAGACTAAAGTAACTTAAGATGCTGTTGTGTAAGGCCAACTGGCTGGCCATTAAAACGTAGTGCTGATGATTTAAACTGGGGCAATTTACCACATACTGACAAATTAACTCTGCTTGCTGTAGGGGAATGTTTGACAGAAAATACAAGGGTCAAAGAGTGTTGGAGCTCCTGTGAACTTGCTTCCTCTTTCCTAGGTCTGCACTACTGGTTACTATCTGTTAGTGGAATCTAAATCCATTTTATGGATGAGAACTTGGATGAGATTCTCTCCTCTTCAGATGAGACACGATCTGTAGGTTTATGAAAAAACAGGTATTTAAGCCT
>JAOXYL010000030.1:19215800-19225963 GCA_028564955.1 Terapon puta
GAGGTTAAATAAACTTGGTGCCCAGACAGAGCTTTCATTCCAACACCTCTCCCTGTCATCTTTCCCACCCTGCCGGGGGATGGAGACAAGCTGGACGCACCGGGCCGAGAGCCACCCCTCTAGCCTCAGCCTGGAATACTGTTTATTTGTCCTGCTGAAGGGGTGTGGGGGTGGAGGGGGGTGGCTGTTAGCTGATGGTGCGGAAAGGATGTAGAGAAACAAGAACAAGGAAGAAGAAAGAAAAGAAAGGAACCTGAGGAAAAGGCGGGCGGGTGTTTGTGCCTCTGTTTTGAAACCAGACGGACAAGCAGGCGAAGCAGAACTGTAAACAGGTAGCAGGAGAACTCTCAGACTCAAGAAACCCGCATAGCAACACAGCAAACCCCTGCATGATCTTGATAATATCAGTATTTCTGCTACTCTGAGGGTAGAGCGTGTTAAGCTGCGAACTCAGGCAGGTGAAAAAGACAAGTGAGGACAAATGGAGCTGAAAGGGAGCCAGAGGGAATTGTGCTCTGCTCTCAGAGAGTTGAGAATCGTCTTTAAAAAGTACCTTAAGGGAGGAGTGAATGACACACATGCTCACACACACACACACACACACACACACATGCAAACGTTGTAGACTCAAGGTAACGCCTGCACAGACGTCCACACACACCTTTGCCGGTACATTCCTAGCAAAGTAAATACTCATCTTTCACACCTTCCTTCGTGTGTCGGAGGGCAGCAGGGTGGCAGCTGCCTATCCAAACAGCCAGACGTTAACCTCTCATATATGTAAAGTTCTCATTTCCTTTAACAGCTGATTTATGCTGTGCAGCGTGTTTTTCCTCTCTCACAGAATTTTAATCTCATTCACCTGTAATGTTTTTGGCCCGTGCTGTCAGTGAAGCCTTTCCAAAAGTAATTTTGCTGATCCTCTGATAGCTTTTTTTCCTACTTCACACTGTATCTTTTTTTGCATAGCCTTCAAGAAAGATATGTGCACTGGTGTTCACCGTCTTTGATCATGTTTTCGTAAAATAAACACCAGATTCAGGACACATTTAAGATATTTTTCATTACTCAAATATAAAGTGTTAATACCATTTTTTTTTGCAGAATGATCATTTTGTGATGAAGCATGTGGTTTGCTGGTTGAGATCACAGACTATGAATACAGTCTTTTTTACATTAAACTACCTTGTTTTTTAGCTCATACACCTGACAACTCCTTTCTGGGCTTCGTGAGCGAGGAGGCAATGGGGACGGAGGTGAGGGAGGAAGAGCTGGATCCGAACCCCCACAGGAAGGAGAGGGTAGCCGTGGTGTATGGCAAACAGGACTACATGTGGCAGGTACAATCGTGAAAGTGTTAAATCTATGTGTGCAGGCTGTGAGCAAGAACATAGCTATTGCATCTTTTCACATGATGGTGAAGGTGTCACAAAGACCTGCTCTTATGAAGCCTCTTTGTCCTGTGTGTGTGTGTGTGTATGTGTGTGTGTGTGTGTGTGTGCGTGTGTGTGTGTGTGTGTGTGTGTGTGTGTGTATACCAGGGTAAATCTGAGTATGTGCGGCTGATCAGTGAAGAATTGGAGACCCATGCTACGGTCTACCAGCCTCCAGGACACTCCTCTAATCTGCCCAGCTTCATCAGAAACCATGGCCTGCTGACTCAGGAGCACTTCCTGCGACTTCTCCGCAGCGCCAAGGTCAGATAAGAGCTCATCTCCCAGCAGAGCTACAGAGTCAACGATTATCCCTGAGACTTTGTGACAAGATCATGTCAGAGTGAATTATGGCCCCATGCGGATCACTGCCATTACATGCTTATCCCGCCTGTCCTGCTCTTTTTATAGTTTATGATGGCTCTGTAGGATGTAGATAAGTTTAATTGATCTCTCCTCCCACTGCTGCTTCTCACCCAGGTGTTTGTAGGTCTTGGGTTCCCCTATGAGGGCCCGGCTCCCATCGAGGCCATAGCTCTGGGCTGTGTGTTCCTTCAGCCGCGATTTGATCCACCTCACTCATCAGACAACAATCACTTCTATGAGGGAAAGCCCACCACCAGACAGGTAGGTCACTCCTCAAACGGAAAAAAGAAAATTGTACTTTGATTTAGATATTAAAATGGTAAATACACTTGGATCACAGATCTCTTCCCAGCACCCTTATGCTGAAAAATTCATTGGCAAACCTCATGTGTGGACTGTGGACGTGAACAATGAGACCGATGTACGGAAGGCAGTCAGAGCCATTCTACGCACGGAGGTGATGACCAGAGAACAAGCAGATTTATTTTGTGTATATATAAATGTAAAGAGGAACACGCCTTTTCATTCCTTTACATTTCACCTACTGTAACGCTGAGTAAATGTAAATGTAAATGTGTCTGCTTTTGCAGGTGAAGCCTTTCACCCCCAGAGAGTTCACTTGTGAGGGAATGCTGGAGAGGGTTCAGGCGTACATCACTCACCAGGTACAGAGATGGAGTCATGCGGGAAAGGCCTGTTGCAGTGCTTTTTTTGGTGCCATTTTAATTGATTAGACCTATGCAATGACAAAATAAAACACTTATAAACCTGTCATTTCCGTCACTATGGTCAAATTATACACCTGTATTGTGATGAACGTTCCTCTCAAACAACATCTACACCTCCATGTAAATTAACTTGGCATTCATCTCCAATCACTTACGTTTTAATATAAAAGGCTAATATACTCACAATACGAAAGAAAGCCATTCAAACTCCCATAACCGTCAACTTTCTCTCTAATCTCGCCAGAACTTTTGCAGTAAATCTGTCCCTACCTGGCCACCAGAAAGTGCTCTGAGGGTGCACCTGGGTCCGCTGGGTCAGTCATGTGTAAGTGTTTGTCGGCGGTCCTCCCACGTGTGTGAGCCTGCTCTGTTTCACCATCTAAATACCCCGGCTGCATTCACCAGGTAAGAGATCAATGGCTACGCACACTGCACAGATGTTGGGGAAAGGCTGTTTAATAGATGCAACTTATTATTCTTATGCGACCTTATTGTAAGATAAAGGCGGTATGCATTCAGTATTTATTCTCCTTAACCAGGACATCAGAGTAACAGTCTAAAAGTCATTTAAAGTGTATATACACTCACATGAATACACTTTCATTTCCTGTTTTGTAGAGTCGGGGTAGGCTGCTCCAGCATGGGGCAGGAAGTCAACCACCTGTTCCCCTCCTACAGCCCCTGGGGTCGACACTGTGGCCTTCAGCAGGAGCCTCTGCTGTTCAGCTGTGCCGGCTCCGACCCTTCTCACCGCCGATTGTGTCCCTGCAGAGCTCACCTACCCGGACAGGTGGCACTGTGCCCCAACTGCGTCTAAACAGTGACATTGACATCACTCAGGAAATAGCGGGAAGAGAAGAGGCAGCACCAAAGAGCCACCAGCAATGCATCACTGTGAAAAGAACGACTTGATCTCAACCAAAGAGAGCCAGCTGTCCTGCCAATAATACTGAGAGCTTTGCGGTCTTGCTTGTGGATCCCAAGGGTTGAAGTCGAAAGATGGAGTATCTGCGCTCTGTGTTATTATGACGCTCACACTGATATGAGCTGAAAGTTAACAGTGCCCTTGTGATCTGAAACATCCTTGGCATTCAGTTGTTCATAACAGTTGTACTTGATTAATCACAAACACATCAAGCGGTAGGTGTTTATCCTTAAGGAGGTGGACGATTAATAAATGAATGCAAGAGAAGTCGTGCCAAGCTCAACTTCAAGACGCTTTAACATGCTGGATTTGTACGATACAGTTGTTGTGGATTTGAAGATTTTTTTTTCTTTTCATTTTTTAATAATGGCAGTCATTACTCAGGAACCAAAATTTAATGACTGTCATTTCAAAAGTGATTACACCACTGAAGGATGATGAGTTCAAGACCCTGTGTCTCGTAGTGTAGAATGAAATCCCTCTTGTTTTTGTAGCTTTTGCCTTGATCCATGAAGCAAATAATCTTTAAATCAAGGCAAGAAGCACTTTGGGGAGAGGTGTATTTAAGTGACTCTAAAGCCATTTAAGTCTCAGCGTTTAATACTTTTCTCCTGCTCTGGATCACAGCTCTGTACGCTTTAATATTATGATAAATAAGTATCTAATCATTCATGTTCTTACAGTAATGTATTACAGTGGTCAGCGTTGCATGGGATTACCGCTCACGTAACCCCTCGATGCATTGCTGGCTGCAAATATTAGCCGTGGCCTCGGAGGAGAGCGGGTGACAGCCTAAGTGATGAGGCTCATTATCTGAGTGAATCATGGATAACCTTTGGATGCCTTTGGGAGGTCACAGCCATACGACCGTGATTACACTGTCATATAAACCATTGGTTCCCAACCGTCTTTGACTTAGGAAAACCCCCTCGACTCTGTTTAAAGCCGTGCCCCCCAACCCGCCGGTGTCGGCAGAAACTCGCTGTTTGTCTTTCAAACACATATTTTGTGTCATTTAGAGTGGGAGAAAGTAACTGAGGGCAGGATTAATTATGTTTTCTTGAGTTATTTTACTAGGAATTGCAGCTTAAATGATTTTGATCATAACAGATGACTCATTTTGTCCAGAGTTCTTGAGTTTGCTCCAATATTATTCCTTCACTGCCTTATGACCCACAGATACTTTGAGCCCCCCCCCAAGGGTATTTTGTACCCCAGGTTGATACGAACATGGAAATGTAAAGTTGAGTATATATACTGATTTGGCTACATGACCCACGCACAGGGAGGTTTAATGCTTTCCATTTCCGAAGCCTCAAACGGTCACACAGACTTACCCCATCACCCCTGCCTGCAAAACAGCTTGTGAAAGAAACAAATGGTAACAACTAAAGGCCAGACTACAGCCCACGGTCGGCATTGTAAGTGATGGGGTGCCGGACTTACACGGCGCAGCTGTTAGCAAAGATGGCTCCAACAATGGCAACAAGCTGCTATTTTGAACTGGATCAATGTGAGCTTTTTCTGGGAAGCGACTCACTCATGAATGTTAATTGGCAGAACAAGAGACCTTTTTGAGCCCGAAAGCACTCCACGCAACCAGAACATATTGTCACTCAGGGATCAGGCCGCTCAGGGCTGCGACGACAGGACTGGTTGACAATGTGCTTGCCTCGAAACTGCCTGTGAAGCGGTCCAAGAAAACAACATTTGTGATGACTTTGGTGGATTCTGGTTAATTCATTTGGCCCCACCAAATGTGGCTGTTGCTTAATTAGCTGAACGGTCCAAAGATGATGGAAATTAACTTGTGTTTATGTGAAAAGGCTGTTTGGACTAAAGGAAAATAAAAGTTGCTTTTGACTCAGGGGGACGTCTCTGAAAAAAAAAAAGTTTGGAAAGTGATGTGTCATTTCTGGATGACTCATGTTAATTCATATCAGTTACACGTGTTATGGCTTATAAAAGCTGTCACTCACCTCCCAGGGGGCTGATAGCAGGGGGTTCAAACTAAGGGTTCAAAAACAGCAGCGAGAAGATATGGAGCAAATGTGTAAATGTGGACAGACAGAAGGTTTAAGTCTTTCACATGACTGCTTAGTTACATCATAATGACTGCATGGGACTGCAAAACTGAGGGTTCTTTAGAAAATCAGAATCTGTGTGAATGTTGCTATACGTTCACATTTGAGATAGATTGATAGGCCGGTGGATAGACGTTATGTGTAAATAATCAAAAGATCTTGTAATCTTATTTTAATTAACTTAGCCTTTGCTGAAAATGATTATCTAATAAAAAGTTCATGTGGACTTATATATATTTATTTTGGAAGAGAAAAGGAAGATGTTGAGTCTGGATAATGTTGGATACAGTGACACTTTCAGAGTTTCTATTTCAAAAACACATGTATTAAATGGAGAATTTGAAGTGTGATTTCTTTACTGTTCTCAAAATCATATCAATCAGCTGTTCATCCACAGTCCCGGCTCTGTAAATTGGAAACAAACAGCATGGCACTAACCTGTTCCCATACCCGGTTAATCAAATACACATCTCACTGCTCATGCGTGGGACATGTGCTTTACTCATTCATGAGTCTGAAGAAACACTAAAGGAAGAGCAGCTGAGCTCGAACATCAAGAACCTCTCTCCAGGACTTAGGACCACACCTGTCATGTGAAGGTACCCTTTATAATCCAGAAGGTGGCGGTAATGAGTCCAAAAGCTGTTTGTCCAGTAAACAATTAAAGAAGATGATGGAGAAGAAGGGGCCTGGCTCTTCAGGCTTTGTGGTGGTGGGTGGTAGTGAGCCCGAGCAGGTGCGTCGGTAGCGTTTCGCCAGCATGCATCACGGTGAGTCACTGAGTTTGTGCAGGCCGCAGACCCTGCATCCGGTCTGGCTTTCTCCCTGCTCAGGTGTGTGTTGTTGCATTAAGCTGAAGAGGATGGGATGTGGAAACCAGGACCAGATCTGACAGCTGGTTCAGGTCCTTCAGTGCACACAGCTGCAGGCCCTGAATCTGCCACACAGTCACCTCCAAAACCTGGACTGTGCCCAGTAAGTCTTCTTAAAAAAAAAAAAGGTTGTGTTACAAATAACTCATCTTTATGCTGCTCTCTCACCTGCACACCTGTCCAGTTCTTTGGTTCTCCAAAACTTTCTCCCTTATAGTCTTTATTCCTTCTAACCCTGGTCTCTTCTTTTTCGCCGTTCAAACACAACCTAAGAACCTGCCCTCTTTCATATATTTTCAGGTCTGCATGCAAAACGACACACAAACAGTTTTTGAAATGCACATTTTCTGAATGGAGCTTGAACCAATCACAGCTCTCCTCACAAAAATGTCTCCCAAAAGTTACAGTAGTGTGTATGCGTGTACTTTTTAAAAATGAAAATCTAGCTCTACATCATTTTCCTACACATTGATTCACTATTTCTCTGCTCACAAGAACCTTTGTTAGATGCTGGTCTGGAGCAGGTATAAAGGTACTGATGGGATGATCGAGGATTTGTTTCCTATAGCAATATTAAGTCTGCACGCCTGCTTCATGCCACCTTCGCACATTGAAATAACGATTAGACGGCTCGAAAATAAGAGATGATTGATGGAGGAGAAAAAAAACCCTTGAGAAACCGAGAGAGGAAACATGAACCTGCGTCGGGGTCAGCCAGACATCGTGGAATGTTTATGCTCCAGCAGAGGTTCAATAATGTTTGTCTGAGTGCTTTTTAATTTTACATGAGAGACAGGAACTCTTTTAGACACATAGGAACTCTTTCTCCTTCGGCTTTTAACTGTGGAATGTGGTGGCGAATCAAACTTCACTGCCAAGAAAAATGAGAGATCTCGAGGAAGAAGGCAAATCCGGGAGAGTTTCACTTAAACTCAAACTTTCAACCTATGTTGTGCCTGTCATTTTGTGTGACAGATAAAGATTTATTCTGAGAATCCACACGCTTATGGTAAATCGCTGATTTACCTGCAAGTCGGGAATGACAAAGTTTACATTTGGTTCAAACTGATTGCCCCGTTTCAGGGCTCAGGATCAACTTCAACTTGCGTAACCAGAGAGATATTGTGGACTTAACTCACCAATGTCATTTTTCTTTTCTGCGAGTTACTGGAAAATTTTGTAATCCCCCAAATTTGTAGCTATTGCTGTATTATATTTGCCTGACTGTTTACTATCAATCACTGTGTTTACACTGAATCTTCAAGTGTTTTCCAATGCACGTCTCGTGTCCAGTCAAACATCACTTCAGACTGAACAAATGCCCCCCTCTGTTTTATTTGGTCTCCTGCCCGCTTTTATTCCTCACATCCCTTTGCTCCTACCCTCGCCTCCCCTGTCTTACTGCATCTTTATCTGTGTGTGTCAAGTTGGTCTTGAACTTAAAAGAGTTCATACAGAAAACATGGCTTTAGATGGCAACGATGCAGCTTAAGCAACATTTACCTCCTTCATTCTTACATGCTAGTAATGATAATTATGGTATAAACGGTTCCTTTTTTTCCCATTTAGGCTGAAGATCAAATATGAGGAACATATTAGTTTATGGCATTGCATATCACTGGATGACCTCCGTGATGCACCACACCGCTTTGCACACCACTGTATTTATTTCTAAAATGGCACGTGCAACTAAAAGGGGCACATCTTTTTTTTTTTTTTTTTTTTAGGAGCCACTGCCTCTCCAGCTCTTTTTTTGATTTTTGCAACAGCAGGTTGCTCCCTAAAGGGGGCAGTGTGGTCAAGCTGAATCCTTCGGCGCTGGCCCGAGTCCCAACATACCAGCTAAAGCCTCAGCAGCCTGCTTAGGAAACGAGTGACAGAGATGATAGAAACCATCCAAGACAAAAGGGATTTCTGCATGTCGGGCAGAGAGGAGAGCGAGATAGAGGGAAACAGAAGTCCCGCAGATGTGTTGGGACAAATGGAGGCGCTTCCAGTCTTTTTCCGCAGGTAGCTCTCTCCCATTTAGTCCTCCCAGCACACTTGCAGAAAAAAAAGGGGGAGGGAGGGAGGAGAGCAGCTTAACTACCATAAGAAAGCAGCTGCTTTTATTGAAACCTGTTATTGGCGTGCCAAGATTACACTGAACAACAACAACCCTCCTCCCTGGAAGCCAATAAAATGCCGACAACAAACACTTGGCTTGCCTACAGCGCTGTTAGAAGCCACAGAGGTTGGCCTTAATGATACTTGGTAACTATTACAGACTATTAAACTAAATGAATAAAAGAGGAAAAGAACGAGAGAAAGAGAAGGGCGGGCGGGGGAGAGGAGCAAACAGTGATTCTTTAAGAAGTTGTTTCCAGACGTAATGTAGGTAGCTGACTCATTGTTGGGCAGCCTTAGAGAGATGTGCGATTTTGTGTGCATGCACGCGCGAGGCCTGTGGAAGCTGGTTTAGCCGTCGAGTGAAAAAGTGCATTTTTGCGTCTGCCGAGAGACAGATAAAATAGCAAAAGTGCTCTGCCTGATGTGCTGTTACATCCATCAACAGCACACACACACATTCACACATAACACGCACACACTACAGGCTGGAGAGCTGTTGTGTATGCTTGAGTGGTTGGGGCATGGCACAGGCCTCTCCGAGATTTCCCCCAAGCGTCTCGTGTCAGTATCCCGGCATCCTCACCACACCTGAGTGACTCTGAGGCAGATGCGATCCAACCTACATCTTGTGTAGCCTCTTGCATGTGTGTGTGTGTGTGTGCCCAGAACGCTGCTAATCCCATTGTCTTTATGTATATATTCAACTAAAAGAATTTTGTTACCTCTGGGGGGACAGGAGAGGTCATCCGGGAAGACTGAGGTCTTCGGCAGCAGTCATGAGAATAAAATTACATTTTTGCAAGTTCCATTTGTGCCGATGCGGGAGAACAACATTTTGCAGGGAAATCTCAGGAGAGGAAGTGAAATCCTGCCATCACTTTGTGCTCTACTGTTCCATCTCTCCTCCTCAGCACAGCTACAGAGCTGCAGAGGGGAAAGCCGTGAAGAAACACAGAGCTACCAGCTAGAAAGCCTTGTCATCTTTCATCCTACACCTCTGAATTGCCTTCATTTTCTGGGGGCCCATAAATAGGCTCTTATTGTCCCATAAATGGCTCCTTTTGGGGTGGGATTTATAGTGAGGGGTGGCAATCGTGAGTGTGTGTGTGTGTGTTAGAGTGTGTGTGCGTGTGTTAAAAACCCACCTTTTGATGTCCCCTCTGCTTAACAGGCACTGCAGTTGCGCCTGCCCACATGCTGCACGGTGCCTTTGCCACACACTGCTAGCGTGCAACTCTCTCTCAAACACACACACACACACTCACTCACACACACACACAGGCACATTAAAATATATTAAACTGCTTTTCTGCTTTCATTCAGAGTCATGGGATATAACAGCCAAGCAGGGTGGTTCACGTTAAGCTCTGCCACTTCCTCGGCTGTAATTAAAGCCGTCTGTGCAGGGGGTCTCTAAAAGTCTTGTTTTGCTACACCCCTGATTTTGACCTTTTTAAAAAGAGAGGTGGAAGTGTTTTTTTCTCTAACAGCTTGGAATAGGTTGAAATAATATAAGCTGTTTATTTCTAGGTGCTGAGGTAGTTTTTCTGTAGTTTTCAACAATAAATGTCCACTGAGCCTTTAACTGTGGAGAACAAAACAAACACTATCTAAGTATCTATACTTATTCATACCTGAGATACTAT
>JAOXYL010000030.1:19226370-19249573 GCA_028564955.1 Terapon puta
CTCTACTGTGGCTTATGGGAAATAAGGAGCAGCAGTGACCAGATGACTTGTTCACTGATGAGCTAAGGTTGAAAACTTAACCAATCAGTGGTCGCTAGGAGGCAGGTGGAGAATGGCAGAAGATGAGATGAATGAGCGTGGAAGCTAAAAGCTGTGCCATGGTGCCATCTGGGCAGTGACAAAATCTTTTCCTGATTTTCTTTTTGCCTTAAAGATTATCCCACGCTTTTGTTGTTAGTGTTCTCCCTTTCCTTTGTCTCTCTGGAGTAAGAGCCCATTTGTCCTTTCAATCTCCCCATCTCCCCCCTCTTTTCTCCTTTCTCTCAACCACGAACACTCTCCATCTCTTTTAACTCTGCCATTTCCTCTCTCAATCTCTCTCTCTGCCTCTCTCTCTCTCTTCCTCTCTCTCTCTCTTTCAGAGGCAGATGAGCCAGGTGATAGTGACACAGCCAGCTGTATGCCAGTTACCACGGCGATGACAGCTGCCAGCCCAGGTGCATGGGCAGCTGGGAAGGCTAGGAATGTGTGTGTGTGTGTGTGTGTGTGTGTGTGTGTGTGTGTGTGAGAGAGAGAGAGAGAGAGAGAGAGAGAGAGAGAAAATATGTCAGTGACATTGGTATCTGTGTGTATGCAAGTTTCAGTATATGTGTGTGACAGAGATTTAAGGGGGAGGGAGACCTGGGTGCTCGTGAGGACACAGGTGTGTTAGTGATGGTGGGAGCGTGGGAGAAGACTGGGAAAGGAGAGGAAAGACGAGAGCGGCGTTTGGGAGGGGGGGGGTAAACTGACCCCTGACCTTTTTCATCGTCTGGGCAGTTCCCAAGATCTGCAGAAACTCGGATGTGTCTCAGCGTCTGCTCGTCGTCTAGACGTTTGTCCGTCACTCAGTGCTCGCGACCGCATCTCAGCGAGCGTAATTGAGTCAAGACATGAAATCATGGCAGGAAACACGCAGCGAGCCTAGTTAGTGCTCGGATGACATCAGCTTGTTAAATTGGAGCCTGTCAAATAAAACAAGGTTATGAGATGAACTAGAAAGATAATGAGTGAAACCCTGGCCATTCCCACACCGTTGGAAGTTTCTTCCTTTGCCATTTCATTGACGGTACGAACGCTATTGAGTCATCACAGCGAAGCACATTCCTCCTGCGGTGCACCTGTGAGAGGAACGCAGATGATACAACTGCCGTGCCTTCAAACGGCCTCTTTCTCTTTCTCTCCCTTCTTTTCCTCTCTTTCGCGCCCTCTGTCTCTTCTGGGAACATTCCAATCTACTCTTCTCGTGCACCTTCTCCTCTTCACCTCCTCCCCCGCCTCTCTCTCCTGAGAGCGGGAGGCCGCAGCGCCATCACTCACCACCTTGTGATAACTGGCACAAAGGGGGCCTTGGTGGCCCCGGCTGCAGGCCGCTCGGGGTGCACCGCCACTGGGGAGAGAGTGGAGGAAAGTCCCCCACCTCTCCCGATTCCCTCCAGTCCTCCATCGTCCCCACCTCCTCGGATGATGAAAACTCTGTCAGTGCGGATTAGGAAGGAGCAGTGTGCGGCGGCGGAGGGAATAACGGTGATAAAAGCCGTGCCGCCGCACCTCTGAATGTCTGTCCCTCTTTCAACTTACTCACTATTTGTCACTTTATACCAATTTTGGGATTCCAAACCTTTTCATGCTGCTTTCACGTTGCCAAACTGCTGTTAAGCTCCTATTTTTTTATGTGGATTTTTAATGGGCCCCCATTTTGCTCTGCTAGTGCATTTTGATGATCAAAGGCAAGGTTTTATTATATACCTTAATAAGTCTTTGAATTTCTACGTGTACTCGCACATACAGTTGGTAGTAAAACAGGATGCTCAGCGTGAAAAAGAAACATAGTTTTATAGATTCACAGTGTGTGGTCTCAACTCTTTGCAAGTTATATTTTGATATTAAAATGTTGAAATCATATAACATGTACAGGACAAAATTTGAGTTATATGACGGGCAAATGAGAGCCCTCAAGCTTCTTTGAACAGTGAGTGATGGCGAGGAAGGAAGACTGGATGATGACGGCGCGCGCTTCGGGGGCACAGCACTGAGGGATTCTGGGGTGAGGGTGGGGGCGTACTTATTCTCAGGCTGGCACAGCAACGGTCTCGCTTCATGGTGAGAGAAAATGGGCGCTGAACAAGGGTGGTGGGAGGGTGCAGGCTCCAAAATTGATTTCATGCCGGAGTCAGACACAGCCCCTAGGAAGGGATAATATGTGTGTGTGTGTGTGTGTGTGTGTGTGTGTGTGTGTGTGTGTGTGTGTGGGGTGGGGGGTGGTGGGTTGGGGTGTTTGTGTGTGTTTGTCTGTGAGTGAGGAAGAGAGGGAGACCAAGAGAGTCCAGTGTGAATTCTGAGGGGCACACAATGGCAGAAGGAGAGAGGGAGAGACAGAAAAAGAGAGGGGCCGACCTGCATCAAAGAGCCTGGATCTGCATGAGAAAAAGCACAATGCTATTTTGCTGTTGACATCGGCGGCAGGCAGTGCCGCAAAAAAGCGGGTGTTTGTTGTTCACTCATTATTTCAGTTCCACAGATTCCCAAACTGCACATCCATTGAATTATATTATCAGTGAACTTACAACTATTCTTTAGATTTTTTATTTATTTATTTTTTTGTGTCTTATTGTGAAGATCAAACTGATCAAAGACAGAATTTGTGGAACACTAAACCATAAATGTTTGATGTGAACTGAAACAATAGAACTACATTTAATGATTTATTCCTTGAAAGAATAATATATATTATTTCGAATAATTTAATTAGAGTAAAAATAAAAATAAATTATGCACCATGGGCACCTATAGTATAGCAAAAAAAAAAATCTCATGAATGCCCTTTGCCACTTTGCCACTTATTGAAAACATGCAGCAGACAAGCAGTGATTTTCATACACTGGAAAATAGTGAGACCTTGAGATATGGATTAGAGCATTGGGCATATGTGCCATTTAAATTCAGACTGCCTACTCCCTCCAATGTCTCTCCCACACGTGCATTCATGTGCACAAATGCACACTTGGAATCTGCCTCTTTTAAAGTATTCCCTCGCATACATGCATGTACACAGATGCTCTCCCAAAGTGCATACCTTTTGAAGTGTTTTGAATTGGTCTGCGCCACAGACCACAGACCTGCACTGATGCCTTTATTCGTGCTCATTACACCTGTCATGAACTCCGCCGCTTTCTTCTCTTCCGTCTTGGGGTTTTATCCCGAGCCGCCTGCCGTCGCTTCTCCGCCGCGCTCTTACTTTTAGTCCATCTTTCCCTTGATCTCTCCTTCCTTCCCTCGCTTGGTCCCTTTCCATTCTCTCTCTCTCTCTCTCTCTCCTCTGTCCTTTCCCCCCTTCTTGGCATCGGCGGCAGCATCTCTTTTAAGGCACATGTCAAGGGAACTGTCTGCTGCTTTCAAAGGCCTTTGTGTCCGGCCTTTCTTCCCCTTAATTTGGTTTCCCCAAAACACTTTCCCATAGCATGGCCGTCTCGCCCCTTTTTCTCCAAGCTACCCCTCTCCTCTCATCTCTCCCTCCCTCTCACTCTTCCAACTGTCCTACATACATTTTACTGAGGATGATATGTTTAAAGTTGGGGTATCTTTTGCATACACGTCACACACGTAGGCACATGTTCATCTATGTGGTAGTGATCAGTATATATAAGTTATGCTAAATGTGTTCAATTGCAAAATCAGAGCCACCTTAATCCAAAAATTCTTTGATGGATGAGACATTTTAACAAATGCATTTTCAGGAGAGAATAAGGAATATGTGTTAGAATTAATTCATTAAAAAAAAGACAAATCTACAGTTTGGTAGACGTACTTTGTAGTAATAGGCTCTCCAGTGGGTCCTGGGCATTGGGTTTCCCCGCTGCCCTCTTCCCATGACTTCTCCGACCGCATAGGTTTCTTCAGGGAGCTTCTTGTCATGGCAACGCTCACCAAAGTATTGTTCTGTTCGCAGGCTGAGTTAAGAGGGAAGATGACCTTGGAACAAAAGCGCGTATTTATTTATTTGTTTTGCGAGACGAAAGACACGCACGACGGAGGAGCGGAGATGAGGTGTTAAGAAAGTTTTTGCGAACTGCAGAGAGTTGACGGGAGAAACAAACGATGCCGTGTCCCCGGTGGGCGCGAGCGACACTGTTTTTTTTTTTTTTCTTCCTTGCACGCATGCGTGTCCTCACCTCAGGCAGACGCATGTGGTTTTAATACCCTGGATATGTGCAGACTCCTTTGCTCGATCTGAATCTCTTTCTTCCCCCCAAAATCCTCTCTGGTGTCTCTTCATCCATCCCATCATCCCTGCTTCTTTGACAGTAGTCTTCCTTTCTTTTACAATTCATATTTCCTTTTCATATCTCTCATATCCCTTGCCAACATCTTTTCTACATTGTTACACCTTTTTGATGAAGTCCTTCCTTCCTTTTTTCCCCCTCTCTGTCTCTCCTGGACACATCAGCTATGGATGTACTTGTCAGCCACTCTACCCTGAAACCTTTTGAAATATTTTCCTACAGGAGCGCCGCGACTGCAACGAGGCAGGATGTATTACTTACCTCTCACATCCCGCCGCTTTGATAGAGTCATGCCAAAAACATCTCTCTTCTCTAGAGATGTGTGATTGTGTGAGTGCGTGTTTGGATGGTTACAGTCAGATCCCGAACCACAAG
The DNA here is from genome assembly GCA_028564955.1 of Terapon puta. Lineage (NCBI taxonomy): Eukaryota > Metazoa > Chordata > Actinopteri > Centrarchiformes > Terapontidae > Terapon > Terapon puta. The sequence continues at coordinate 19,231,068 of JAOXYL010000030.1, forward strand.
GGGTCAGAGAAATGCACTGTATGTTTTATAACCGTCCAGAGACTTCAAAAGTCAAAATCTGGAGTAGATCTTTTTCTTTTGAGGCGTGCGTGTGTGTGTGTGTGTGTGTATGTGCGTGTGTGTGTGGGCGAGCGAGCGGGTAAGTAACTGCCTTTCCAGGAGACAGTTTTCTAAACATAATTGTGTCCAAGTGTGAAGGAGACGTCGTGCCTCGGTGCTGAGAGCTTTAGCGTGATAAAAGGAGATGGCTGGAAAGGAGACGTCTTTATTGACCCGTCCACCTCACAGAACTTATTTCATCCCCCGCCGGAGTCTTGAACCGCTGTTTACAGTAATGCTGGATGTCTCTGCCACTCTGAGGGGAAAACAATGAAAAGGTTTGTCCATTTTTTTTTCAAAGCCGTTTCCATTTTGACAGGCATAAGTGGACCAATGCAAACCATCCTTATACCTCTTTAAAAGCAAAAAGTATCACAAAATCAACAATGGGATTGCATTACTGAAACTATAGTAACTCTGTGAAAGCAACAAGATATAAGATGAAGGTTTACTTCGTTTTATGGCACTTTTTTTTAGATGAATGATGCTTATTGAGAGTGATACGGGCCAAGGTCATATCAAGTCCTCCTGTGCACAGCAAAACGTGAGAGAGGCGTCCCACAATGGAACGGTCATGATGGAGGACTTTTTCTTCGAATTGACCTCCAGCCTCTCGAAATGGGCCCCCCAGCCAGGCGTGGCCCGTCGCCCCGAGTAACCCCACGTCGCATCTCTTCGTCCCGCGGCGGTGAATAGGAGCGCTCTCCCTCCTTCCTCTGAGACACGCAGCCTTGTACCTTTGGCCTGAGAGGCAGGGGAGAGGTTGTTTTTGCTGTCTGTACTCAACCAACCATCAAACCGCTCACAGCTGGGAGCCAGAACCATGACCTGGGACCAGAACTCGGAGGAAGCCAATTTGCTTCCTCCAGAGTGACGATACGTCAGCGGCGGCGGTCGTAAATGTTACTGAAAATGCGCTGAAAGACCTCCTTTTCTTTAACAATTTCTACACTTGGATGCAGTCTCACCAGCAGAGAGGGTTCGGATAATGTTGTGGAAAAACCGAGAGAGACACTTGATATGATATGATACGGAGTCAAAACGTACAACTGCAGGTCCATTTTTCCACAATCAGTTAACCTGATGTCAAACAACTGAGTGAAATTGGCCATTTATTTGGTTTCCAAATGAGACAGGCTACCACTTCAAAGAGATTGATTACCGCAGCCAAGCATGCATGAAATCGCGAGACATATTTTCAGTTGCTCCCCAATTATTCCAAGCGCCGCATTTTAGAGGTTAGACCTTTCCTGATGGCTCACGAACGTGGCTACACACACACACACACACACACACGCACGCACGCATACACACAACAATACAAGAAGCAACACATGCTTGAACACACACGCACCACAGCTCAGACGGGCCAGACCGCCCGTACAACCACCCACCCCCCTTTTCTTCCTCCGACTGTTTGTGTAAATGAAGACTCAAATAGGAGAGAGAACGAAGGGTTGTGTGTGTGTGTGTTTGAGATGGGAGAACAAGGGGGGGAGAAGATACTGAGAGCGAGTGCGAGAGAGTTGGTGATCTGACGGCGTTTTGATGGCCGCAGGCTGGAAACAATTTTTGGAGGCGTGGGGGTTGCCAAAGGTGGGGGGGGGGGGGGGGGGGGGGGGTTGAATTTAATACAAATTCCTCCCAGTGCAGCCATGTGTCCCGGTCGACCTGAGCTGCCCCAGCACACCTCCCTAGAAAATTCACACCCTTTGCCCAACTCTCTCCCTCCCTCCGCGCTCTCCAGCATGCTTAGCTGTCACTCACCGTCCGCCTGTCACATTCTCCTCACGCTTGATGTCTCCGTGTTTGTGTGCATAAGAAATGCGGTGTTTCAGGAGAGAAGTGTTCTGGGAGTCAATCATCTCGCGGCCCGAGAGTGACAGTCGATGGCCCCGGTGGAGGCATTCGGTTTCAACAGCACCTGAAACTGTTTTGTCTCAGCAGACCTCGCCGTGCAGGTCTGAGAACGTAATCCTGATCAAACGATATATTGACTTTAAACAGAGCTCGGCAGCGCAGAGTCGGATTATGCCGTAAAAATGAGACGTTGCTCGGAGAAAATGATGTAAAGTTGTAGTCGACGCTCAGACAGGCGGCCTCACGCTGTTTCAACCTGTCTGCCATTAGTGCATCATTTGTTCCCCTTTTGATCAGGTAGGTCATTTGTGGTGAGGATTAGACAAAGATTATACTTAGCAATCATTGTTCCGAAAGCGGAGCAGCCTGCTCCAACTTCATCATCCACTCTTCTCGTAAAAGGATACCCTACACTTTTCTACGCCATTGGCAAGCATGATTGACCACAATTAGGCCAATTACAGCCAATTTTAATGACTAGGACAAATTGATGACAGGGTTTATGGGAGCAGCTGTCCTCATTTTCACTGTATTACTCTCATCAGGCCAGGCATCACTGAATGAACTGGAGAGGCCGCTGGAAAGGTGGGGGAAGCTGCGGAGAGGAATGCGCCGTACGTGTGTGGAAATGTAGGTGAGGGCCGGAGTGCCTTTTCTGTGTGAATGCAAGTGTTGAGGTGTGCGCGCGTGTGTGCGCGCGTGCCCATTTGTGTGTTCGGGTGGGTGTTGAGTCACGTCCAGGGCTGATCTGTAGTCACCGCTGCGCCAGAGCTGCAGGTGTCCCTCTGCCCCGTCGATTGCAAGCCGCCTCTTTTTCCCAGGAAAATGCTTTCAACTGGAGTTGGGTTACTGCAAAGCAGCGCAGACATCTGAGAGCCGCCAGGAATGTCCCTCCCCATCAAAGGGCAGCATTTGGCCATTTTTATATTTGCAATTAAAAAGGGGAACAATAAGAGGGAAGAGAGGGAGTGAGTGTGAGGATAGACCAGGGGGAGAGCGAGAGAGGGTTGGAGGAGAGCGAAGAAGTGGTGAAGGAATGTCAGCACCTGCTATGGCTACATGTGCTGCCAAGGGAAAAATAGCCCCAAAAAGAATGATGAAGTATGATGTTACCCCTCCCCCTGTATTATTTTTAATAAACCCTTTAATAAAAAGGGAATGACCCCTCTTGCCCTCCACTTTGCATCTGGTTGTAATTGTTGGGGGAAGCACCTTGCCAACTTCAGAAACAGCAAAGGGACCAGCGACCTGTGGAGGCAGAGCTGTGTCCTGTACACGACACTTTGTTTTAATCATTGCATCATTGATTTTGTGTCAAGTGCAGTAATTAAAGGCAGAAAAATATCTGAAACTTAAAACCAAACTGCACATGAACTAATTTGCCGCTTGACAAAAGAAATTCACTGTCCAGGTCAGTTGCATTGCCGTCACGACAGGTGCATTATATTGCATAGATCGTCAGATATTTTCTAAAAAACTCACCAGTTCCAAGTGTTATTCATCAGAATTTAAAATAATTTAAACACATGCAGAATGTTTCTCCAAGCATGTTCAGGCCATTTCTCTTTTCTTTATTATGTTGCCAGGTTTGTAACGGTGGCAGCTTGAGTGTGTCTGGCCATTTCTGTAAGTTTCCAAAACCGACAATCTGACATTCACACCCACTTCATATAGTGATTGTCCAGATGTACAGAGGTGAGAAAAGAGTCAGTGTTTGGACTTTCTTGCTCAAGTTCCCTTTTTCCTTTTTTATAAAAAAAAAACTCTTCACACATCTATTTCTGTCACTTTGTATGTTAACAACCAAGTGCAACAATATAGACGTCCAGGAGTGACGCCGTATTTAACACTTTTGATTCCCAGTATGTGGAAACTAGAGCAGTTAGCCGCTACACAACCACATATTTTTATCAGCAGTTGGTAGAGAAAAAAAAAGAAGCTAAATAGGACAGCGAATATTCGACTGATATCCATCAGTTCGATACAAACACATGTGAATGGTGCTCTGAATCTTTGCTACTAAAGATGACAACATGTCCATTCTGCAGTCACAGCTTTCACCTGCCTCCAAATTGCTACGGAATTTCTTACTTCAGGTTTTAGCTTTACTGTTTCCTTCAGGAGGGGAAGACAGCCAACTCACGCCTATTGTGTCTGCAGCTCCAAAGGTCAACTGTGGTGATCGTAAAGAAGATGACCCAAGTTGTTCTCACTCGGAATTGAGGAAACCATCATCTGTTTAATGGAGTTTCATTTATAAAAGTACTGCAGCGTCTTTAAAATCTCTGTGCTCCACATATTTTTCTTGAAATGTGCTTGTTTTTATGGGCCAAGAAAACCGTCCAAATACCGTCCAGAGCGAGGCACACAACACACATCTTGGGGTTTTTGAAGCTTGTAAAACGGGGTGTTCATTGCATTCTCTTTCTTTCTCTAAGCCACCTGTGCACGCTGGCTTTGTTTTAATCTTTCATTTTGTGAAATATAAGCTGTGACTTTTGACCAAAACAAAACGGGAGTTTTAACAAAATGTTCCCCTGGATTTTCCCCAATCACTCACTTCAATGGAGATTTCAAATTTGATCCATGAAATTCATTTTTCGCAGCTGGCAGCGAACAAGTGGTGGAACTTAGCTGATCCTTGGAGTTGGGTGTGACTGTGTTTGGCATTGCCAGGCGAGTCACTTAATGGACTTCCTTCATACTCTCTTTCCCTATGTCTAAATCCTTCGCATGCTCCCTCTGTCGCTCCCTCCCACTTTGGCTTCCCCTCCTTCTCTGCGACTTGGGGAGCTTTCAGTCGGCACATTGCGTGCGACAGCGGTGCTCCAGGCTGTAAAGGCACAGTCCAGGAGCAATAACATCGCTGGTGCAATGCAGAGGTGTGTATCTGTGCGTGTGCTTTACTGCGTTACCAAGACAGTGGATGCACCTGTATTAAGCTGGAGTGTTTTTAAATCTGTCAGTCTGTATACACGTGTGCTTAAAAGGTTTGGCCATCTGGCAAACACCGCCACAGCTCCAGCAGATCGCAGCTTTGCCTGTGACATGGACTTCCATCGCCAGCTCCAACAGGCAGCTGTGTCCTGGCGCCCCATAAACAGAATTCCTGCCTGATTTTACAGTTCTTTCCTTTTCCTTGTTCCCTTCTTTGACAAAATGTGGATTAGGAGGGGGTGCCGTAGCCTATAGAATTCGAGCTGGAAAGCATCCCGAGCCGTCCGGAGATTTGAACAGTGCCAGTTTGCTAACCAATAGTGAAACTGTTCCAGAGACCTGTTCGATCCAGGTGGCGAGAGAGCTACGCAATCCAAAAAAAAAAAAAAAGGAGCGGACGTGTTCCAGCTGTGGGCACGCTGCTCGTGAAAATATCCATATCGTGAGAGCAGGTGGTTGAAAGACGCCAACTACTCACTTTACACTGACTGAACCGCCATCTTTAAGTAGTGGCGTGAGTAATCTGACAGGGGCTACAGGTGTATAAAGTTTTCTTTGCCGTATAAATGGGTCCATATGAACTGAATGGCCCTTAAAAATCCATTTGGTGAACATGGGATTGTGGTGAAGCGCATTGATTGGCTGGTGCCCTGCTGTGATGCTACAGAGGTGGCTTTTTATTGGAGGTCTTTTTTTTAAGGGGGGGTGGAGGGGGGTTGGAAGCAGGAAGTCCCTTTGGACACTATAAAGCTTGCTCATATAAAGGGGTAATCCCCAGATAATTACAGGTGGGGTGCACTATATACAGGCTCAGACGGAGGGAGAGACACTGCTACCCAAGGTCACCCCCATGCTCCCCCTCCCCAGCCAAACTCCCCCACCTCAAAGCACGGATGATAAAACGCTAATAAGCTGGGTCTAACGCACGCCTTTGCCAGCAGTTTATTTCCTCGCTACGGTGGTATAAACTACGCCTCAACAGGTGGATTTAAAGCGTCTTCAACGAGTGATTCGTATTAAAAATCAACCTAAGATAAAGCACCAGCATCAGGACGGGCCATTTCGACAAAGCTTTTATACTTTATTTTGCAGGAGGACTTGATGACTTGATACTTGTGGTCTGACCCAGAAGCTCTAGATGCACTTTCCACAGCCAGTGGTTTAACCTCCTCTACTAATGGTAGTATTTCTCTTACACTCTCTCATACCCGACATGCTGACTCGGTCACGGCTAAAATTACAAACCACCATGCCTGAAACAACACAGTCACTTACCCTGCTTATTTAATTAATACAGAATCTGGTTTATTTTGCTGAGTGGATCAAAATTAGAAAAAGGCCACTTTGATTATTGACTTGAGGTTCTTGGGCAGATCACAACAGAAAAGTATGAATACCGGATGACAAACAGACTCTACCATCTGAGAGCACATAGGTGGCCATGTTTCAAGTCCTTCTCCAGTGTAAGATTGAATTATTGAGTTATGCTACAATGGCATGACGCAAACAGCAAAAAATAATATAATTGATTTGACATTTAGTAGATTACTTTAAAGGTGGGGTCCTATATTCTAGTATCATGTTTTTAAAGATTTTTCTGTTAAGTCTTCGTCAGTTGTTTGGCACATGAGTATATTTGAATGAGTGTTTCTTTGTCACACCATCTTTGGATTTTTCAGATATGTGTTCTGTCATGTCTAGAAGCATGTATGTCAGTGTGACCGTATAATCGGATAAACACTGACGGTGCAATGGATGTTGCAAACGGGCTCGTCTCTGTCTCTGCAACCTGATTTACAGACGACTGCAGTGGGGCCGTACGTCTGCGACAACAACCAGCACCATTCCTCAAAATACCTCTGCTCCAGTGTACACTAACACAGAATACTGGGAAAATATGTGGCTTTCCTGCTCTCATAAGTATACACACTATAGTGGATGCATTTCATGGAGCCGTCGCTGTACTTCTTTCCATGTGGGATGTCTTACCGTGTTATTCGACAACACCTGATGCTTATTTCCAAGCAAGATTATTGCTTATAATCTGATAAAGGAGTCTCTGACATGTACCTTTTGGCAAGTTCAGATGGAAACCAGGATGGTGAGTGCAGCCGGGGAGTTCAGTTGGCGGCATAATAGTCACTGCTGAACCTCTCAGAATAGCAAAGAAATGGATTCATCGATACATTTTTGGAATAGCAATATACAATATCAGTGGAGGTATGATATTCAATGAGCAGTGTGTTCCGTATGCAAGAAAAAAAAACAGTTAGGTGAAGGAGGGGGTCAGTTGTGGGAGCATGGTATTCCCTAAAAACACTGGAGGCCAAGTGAAATTGAGCCTAATTCCCTGGAATGCCGCTTCCGTCTGGACATGTCGATAAAAATAAAGCTTATTGTGATAGTGGGGGGTTCAGCCCCCAGGTAGAGTAATGAAAAGAAAACTGGCAGAGCTCCCAATGGGAAAAGCTCACCTTCCACCCTGCTGGCCCTAAGCTGGATGTTCATATGAACGCATACCTGCAGCGTGTGTGTGTGTGTATGTGTGTGTGTTTATGTGCAGATGAATTGTGAGCGCAGGTTGTTCAGGATGTTAAGCTGCACACAAACATGCACTTATCCGGTGTCAGTGGAAGGAAAAGCAACGGAGGGAAAGTGAATGAGGGGTTTGGAGGCACAACAGGTATTTAAGTGACTGTGCAGGTGTTTGTGGCGGTGAAAGCTGAAAGGGGGGCAGAACCACGGATGAGAAATTCTGATATGAACGTACAGCTGAAACTCCCCACATCCCTCAGGAACTGCACACATAGAAATAAAGGAGAACAGAGGGGAAAAGATGTCAAGCGCACGGGGCCCGGCTGATAAGTTCACTGTGAAAGCGAGGGGACGTGTAACAGTCACCCAACAGCCACAAAGCGAGCGAGCAAGACAGGACGACAGCTGCCTGGAAGCTTTACGAGCCGGCTCAGGTGTGCTTCTCTGAAGGGCCTTTACAAGCCAGAGGATGCATTTAATGAGGCCGACTGAGTCTGACATATGCCTACTTACCTGTATGCGCGCAGACATACGAAGCAATCATAAATAAGTCAGGACTAATCTCAGAAATCTCAGCGTATTTCCTCTCACACTGAAAGAAAGCCTGTTACAGTTTGTTTATCGCAATTTCAAGAAATCCTGCATGCTCAAATTTCTCCTAAAATTGAGACTAAATTTTTTAATAGAACAGTCGATGAAAACCTTTCTGCTTCTTTAAGCACAGGGAAATCATAAGATTTGAGTTGGGTAGCTAATTCTCCAAAGCTAAGCTGTGTAACTTCTTGGTGTGGTTTCTCTACAATAATACTTACATATTTCCAAAATATATTAAACACTTCCCAACCTTTGTAGCTACTCCACTTAATTATCTTTTATTTAAGGACAGCTGCCCTGCATGAAAAAGGGTAATGTAACTGAGCAAAATTGCTAGAATTAACAACATGAATTATCTGTTGACATATTTGATCTCATATTTTTTATCTCATCACACTGCGGTCACCAGTAAAGTTTTAAATTATAGAAAATCTGCCAGTGCTGTTCTGGCAGGCTGTGTGAAAACCTGCTGTTCATGTTCCTGCTTTTTCAAAACACTGAAACTATGCAAGATAACAACTGCATAGTTACTACAGCAGGGCTTATGCTGTTTGTTTTCCATATGCATGGAATTATAAACTGTTTCCACCAAAAGAAAATCTGGCATTTTTTTAAACTGTGGGGTCGTCAGACTTGAATGCTTACACCCTGAATACCTTGGCTTGAATTTCTGTAGGAAAGCCAATAACAGTGGTATGAAGGACTAAGGTGCAGAATTATGATTGAGGCAGATTCATTAGTGACAAAAAACGTTGAAAGGGTTTCAAATCCCTGCAATGACAAATATGAATTCAACCTTCACCTTTCAACGAGAGCAGCGTTTCCAGAGAAGGTGTCTTTTATTTCACCTGGATGAGATCCACGCCTGATGCTTTCACTTTGAGCAAATGACAGATGCCAGGTAGAGTTTTGTTTGTTGAGTGGATCCAACAGTCACTCACCGCTTAATTTAATTTGCTTTAGTTTACAGGTTGAATCAGAACAAGGTCTCATTGAAAGGCTCCAAAAAGTGTTTGGACAGTGTTTGTTAGCTTGTGTCTTTTTGAGAGGGATGTGTTTCTGTGACTGAGAAACAGCACGGAGGGTTAGGTAAGGCCACATTAGTCAGAAGAATTCAAATGACCAGTATTGTGTGGGTGTAGTAAGATGTGGGTTAATGATTCCTCAAAGTCCTAATGCTGCTGCTGATGTATAAGCTGTGACATTTCTACAAACACAAATTTCATGATTTTAGTTTGCAAGGATGTTACTTTACAGACAAAAAAAATCCAACTTCTTCAATTCTTAATATTTGACGAGATTTCTTAGCCTTAAAATGCACTGCAAACTGAAAAAGTTCTTTGGAGGGTACAGCCCAATATTGTTTTTAGGTTTTCTTAGTAAAAGCAGGAATGTACTGAAATGTAAGAGCTGATGTTCCCTGTGCGAGCTGCATCCTGGCTGAGGGGTCGGCTGACTCTCTGCTGCGTGATAATGGCTGCTGCCTGGCCTGCTCTCTTCACTTTCAACGTTACGCTAACATCGCCGCGACGTTGAAGTAGCAAATCAACAGCTCGGGGGCTGACGCTAAGCAGACCCGAGCTGCAGCAGACGCGGGGTGTACAGGAATGCGGGCTCTTTTTCCTGTATGTTTGCGCGGCTGCAGCTGGGCTCGGCCACAGGTATGCACAAGGCTGCGAGCTGGAATACTCAGATTGGGTGGAGGTCCGTGCCATCTGCGCCCTGACTGCGCGCTCCACCGTGGGAGAAAAGTCAAAGGACTGACGCTCCAGTGAGGGCAGCGCTAAAAGATGTCAAGACAAATAGACAGAGGGAAAGAGCGAGGGGAATCCTTCTGCCGGAAAAAGGCTAGAGGGATGGAGGCCAGCTTTAAGGGCTGACAGGCACTTTGACTTTTAAACATTAATAACTGACTTTTGGTGTTGATAGTAACACTACAACTGTCATCTGTACATGTCTTGACTGGCTAACTTAACTTAAAAAGCAATAGCTTATGCTTTTAGCTGATTAGATGATGAATCAGCACGCTCAACCTCAGTGTGTACAGGTGCATGGTGAGTCCATAGGACTGTGCTCTACTGGTTTATTCACACTTTGGGCTTCCTCAGTGCAAAATTTGCAACAACGTTATGACCAAGCGCAGGTGAGCTGTGTGATATAATGAATCTGGCCAATAGGAGGCTTTGCACAGTATACAGCACAACAAAATGACATGTTGCCTAAAACATCTCGCTTCTTCACTGTCCAGCCAGCCAGCTCACCTCTCAGGTACAAAAGTCAGCTTTGCACAAATGTGTAACTTTCCATCTTTTTTTTTCTTCCTTTTTTTGTCAGGGGGGCAGGCATATGGGGTCGGGGTATCCAGATGGCCCCTTAATTAAAACCAGATTGTAGCTTTTAAAAAAAGAAATGAGAAAGAAAAAATGAAAGGATGTATGTGTTACACTGAGAAATATAAAGATATACACCTGGATAATAGCCTGTGACTATACAGCTAATCTTTTGTTTTTGGGGAATCACAAGTGTGTGCCCAGTAAAAGATGGGAAGTTTAAGATGTTAGAGGAAGGTGTCATAAATGATCAGCTCATTAATGATGCAGACATTAAGTCATAAGAAATGTAATTAAAGGGAATTAAGATGGAATCTATTCTCATTTTTCAACTATTTTACATAGAGTTACTAAAATACAGTGACAAAAGTAATTCAAGTTGTCAAGCACAATTTTTAAAACTTATTAAAGTGTTGGTTGAAAAGAGAGAGTCAGGTTTTTTTTTTTCAGATGACACGTCACAAATCTGCTTCGAATTATCTTCCAACAAATTACTATTCAGGTCCATATATTCCTGAAGTGAAACGCTAATGGCTACAAGTCGGCATTAATTCACTCCAAAGCGCCTGAGTCGATCAAACTCCACAGTAGGCCGCGCTAACCGCCGCTGAAAAGTTATAACCACAGTGGTTATTGTAGGGCTGGTGTTGGCCATATTGTAGCTCAACACCCTCTAATGACCGTCAGCCTATTGCAGCTCACTTTTAGATGTGTAATGCGATACCGCTGTTCACACCACAAACCAACAGGTCTTCGGGGACTTTTCAAAAGGTGTCTTGTAATTGACTCCCACTGAACGTCGGACCTTAACTGACCGGCTGAGTCATTAGATTTGTTGAAAGATAAATAAGGAGGGAAGAAGAGCTCCATTTGGAGAGTGAGACGAGCGAGAGCTGCCAGAGACCCATTGGTGTTTCTGGCATAAAACGAAACAGATTTTTATTATGAAAGCAAGTTTGGCTTGTGCCGTCTGCACTTAACTCCATTATGATTACAAGCTTGGCAATTTGTGAAGGTCAAGTATGGCGTTTTAGACGAGGGGAGCATAAACAAAATCCTCCTTTCGCCCTTTTTGTGTTTTCCTTCGTTTCTACTCTTGCTCATTTTAAATCCTCGTTTTCTACTTTTGCAATCAGACGGAGCTTCGGGAGTTTCGGCTGCATTCCACCGAGCTTACGAAGCTCTCACCTGGTTGTTATTATGCATGCTTTTCGCGCAATACGACTGCCCCACTCCCTTTTCCCCAATAACCCTCTCCTCACCTCCGCCTTAAAATAATAATCAGAACGTTGCCATGGCACCCTGGCACACATGACCTCCTTGCCTCGCCCTGACCGGGGAGACCCCTGAGCTTGGGCCGCGTAGATAACTTGTCATTTGTAGGTTCCTTTCTCCGCGGCAGTGGGGATATAGTTGGATTGTGAAGTTAAGTGCTTCTTCATGATGCTACATTCAGGTCTGCTGTGTTTTTGATTATGGGCAAAGCTGCCTCATCTCTCTGCGAAATGACCCGCTTGTGTCAGCGGGCTATGTAAACACCCGGGCCCTCACATATGAACGTCAGTGTTGACTTTTCAAAGCATGGTCATGAGAGAAGAAATTTATATATAGAACTGAGAGCTCACGTGAGAGTGCATGCATCATTTTATGAGAAGAGAGCAATGCAGGCGGGGGACGGGTAGAATAATGATGTCCTACACTGTCCTTCAGGAGACATAAACCACCTTCGAGCCTGTTGAGATTCTTGAAAAACACATAGAATAGCACATCTGGCTCTGTCACAATCACTTCGATGGGGTTTTCCCCTGCCCCCAGCCCTATCTCGGGTTTCTGGGATAGCGAGGACAGGTGCACATTCAGGTGGAGCATTAGTCAAAGATCCTCTCTATTGCTCCTTACTGACAGTCCAATATCTCAGCATATCATTGCTCGTGTGTTGTGTGGCAAGATTTGCACACCTGCATTTCATTTTTTTTCCCAAGTGCAAAGTGTATGCCTCGCTGGTCCTTTTGCCAGTTTCAGCTCATCTTCACGTTGCTTACTAAATTTCTTTATTGTGGCCAGGCATTGTAGGTTTTGCACTCCAAGCTAAATTTCCACATGGCAGAGAAATGATCCAAATATGACGATCTTTACACAGTGAAAACTCTGACGTAAACATGATCATAAGCCATATTCAGAACCAAAGTCAGTGTAAAAAGTGATTTAAACAGGTTCACTGAACATTATGATGAAAATAAATGTGCAGTCAAGCTTCCCGGATACAAGGCTGTAGCTGTATATAAAAAAGGAACGCTTTTGGGTCTGCAGCCGGTGGTTATGAGTTTCTGGAGTATGGTGCCGGTATGGATTGTTTTTCCAGTCGTTCGTGTTTGCACAATGAGGCACCTTTTCTTTCCCTGCAGCGGGCGTTTGAAAGTAACGATTTACCAACACGCCACACCACTCCAAAGCTCGCCGACACTCTGCCAAGCATGACTCTTTCATTAAGCCTGTCAGGAGGAAAAGGAAACGGGAGCGGATTGTGCCAGGTTTGCCCGGGTCTTGATGCCCGTCTGCCATGTTTTGTGCGTTTTTAAGCAACTGGCGGTTCTCAGTCGGCGTTGGTAATGCTCTCCTAAGGTTGCGGTGCCAAAGTAAATTGTGACGGCTTTCTCATTTTGTGGCCTGGTTGTGCTACATGCAGCCGCTGCCTGTGTTGCCATTGCTGTAGCTTGGCTTCAGCAATAACCGCTCAAGAAACAGGAGTAGAGGACAGGAAGTGTGGTTTCCTCTGGTTTTACAGCACCATGTCAGGCCTTGGGTCCTGCTAGCCACTGAACTGTGACATACACTCATAGGAATTTGCTTTTATTAAAAATGACTGATTGCACCTTCAGTCACTCCGTGTATTTGTATTTTGGTGTTTTGCAACTGCTGAGGTTGTTATTTCTGTGGAGCCATGTCATCGGTGGCACTCTCTATCTGCTTTTTTATAGTCCAGAGCCCTTAATATAATAAAAGTTTTTTTTGCCGCCCATTTGTGCTTCAACCAAAATCTGAATGTTACACAAATGAAGCCTCTATGCCATGAAAACCAGATCTAGTCCGCAGCTCTACCATCACGCTAGTGAGGTGTTTTATTGCCCTGCGGGCGCGGCTGCCGAGTGGCATCTGTCATCAGACCGTGCCCTCGCTCTACGCCAAGGTGAGTTTATTTGGTTTGATACGTGGTGTGCTGCCCGTATTTTCACAGGTGCCTGTGTTGTTGAACCAAGAGCCTGATTCCTGCTTTCCCTGGCAGACACAAGGCCCTGGTTGTCCAGAACTTCCTCTGGTGGATGGGGGTGGGGGGAGGAAGGGTGCCCTTCTGCTCCCTTAGGAAGCCTTCTCCTTCGAACTGTCCTCTCAAAATCTCAGCACCTGATGTACTTTACTAAACTATGTGGGGTTGAGTCTGTGTATATGTAAATGGAAGTAATTTGTGTTGATGGGAAGCATTATTTTGAGTGGATTGACGTCTCGATGCTTCTCTGGAGCCACACAGCACTCATTTAGTCAGGTACAGCAGCACGGTTGGGTGTTGGTTTTTAATGGTTTGCAAGTCTGTAAATGACACGACTTTATAGGGCCAGTGAGTGATTGAGTGTCAGGGCTGTCAAAAAGCAGTAGAAAAAGCACCATGGATCAAGTCCTTTGCTCTCTGTCTATTTTTTCGTATTACATCAGCACATTTAAGTGCAAATTCAGACCGATTCAGACATGGGGTGGTGGAGGGGGGGAATAATGGTCCAGAAGCCATCATTAGCTGTGATGGCTCTCTGGGTTGACGGTCCTCCTGGCAGAACCACATCCTGGCGAGCAGCTGCAGTCAAGTCACGCCACAGCTGGGAAGTGACCTCGTGGGGCGAGCTGAGAGCAGGTCGCCGCCTGTGGGGAGCTTTGCTTGCTTTTTTAATAACCCTGTGACTCTGCTGATAGAGGGGGAAAGTCCCTCATGTGTCCGTTGATGTCAACCTGGGGTCAGATGTAGATGTTCTGTTGTCCATGTAACATGAGAAGAAGATGCCGTTGCTTTCAACTCTGGTAAGAATGAATGCACCATCATGCTTGAAATGAATTGATCCTTGAACAACGCCCGAACTTTCAGAGCCACGAAAAAGTCTGCACACCTAACACTGCAGAGGTTTTATATCCAAACGTGCATCAAATTTTCAAACTAGAAAATCTGCAAAAGAGAACATCACAGACAAAAAGACAACAATTCCCACTGGTAATATGACAGAGGAAACTCTCATAAGACTGTGAAAGAAAGAGTGGCAGAGAAAAAAAGGCGGCGTCTTTCTCTCTGGGTGGTTGTGCTGGCCTGCGGACATCGAAGCATGACTGGAAAAGTCTTGGTGGGCCGTGGAGCTTGAAGACATCTCAGTCTGGACTCATCACTGTTTTATCTCCAGAGGGAAAGCTACCCCTCCGTCTTCACAAAACCATCGAAACCACAGAGGTCACTTTTTACACATTTCATGAGCTGTCTCAACCGTTGCCCGTTTCTCCCCATTTCGTTCCCATCCTGTCATGTGGTCTCTATTCTTCATGTCATTCTCTAATCACTTTCCTTTCCTCCCTCAGCCTTTTTTTCCCCCTCTAACCCTGCTTGCCCTCTCTTGTTTTGAACCCTCCCCCTCGCTCTGTCTCTCTGTCCGTCTTCACAGATAAGTAGGCATCCCTCACCTTTCACATAACATCACATGGTAGCAATCAGAGTGGGCTTTGGCAGACAAATTAGGGCAGTTAATGTAGACCGGAGATCAGTGCAGAGGCGGGGAAGCTGGTGCTAAATGCCAACAGATGGGGTCTGAAGTGGATTGGCCCAGCGTTATGCAGCACAGTACAGTATAGCCTGGGGTGTAGAGCTGTAAGAGGTCCTGAGCCTAGAGGAAAATGGGGCATTCTTACTAAATCAATTTTTTTTTATATCCGAGAAATGGAAGATTCCCGAGCATGGAAAGATGTTGAGAGAAAATGTGGCACATTTTAAACTAATTTCACTCCAAAAAAGGGAGGAAAACTGTTTTTGATTGGAAAAACGATTGAATCTGGGATTTATCTGAGATTAAATTCTGTTCATGACCAGATTTTTTTGGAAAACCCTTTTGCGGTGAACATATTGCCAACGCCATTCCTCCCTGGCTCGAGAAGGCTCCGCAACGAAACATGTTTCTTTCTGTCCATTTATAAAGGAACAGAGCATGGGTATGTATTCCAAAAAATGAGTCAGATTTATTTCAAACACAGCTTGCCCCCTAGTTCACCACTGAATTATGCATATTTAATCAAATGTTTGGCTGAGACGGCCAATGCGACTCAAAGCCAATTCAGCATGGATACTCCTCAAATGGCACATTTTCACCAATCAGTCTGTCATCACTTGTAAAAGTATGAATGAATAATGCTCTCTGAAATCTTTTAATTCAGAATACATTTCTCCCGTAAAATGTGGGTCTCATCATACGCTGCGCTGAGTAATTTTCTCATAGTTATATTCCAATTAATCGTGGTTTGATGAAGTGTGTGTCGTGTGTATGTGATTAATTGACCCTTTAGTCCGGATGTTAGAAGTGAGCGCAAAACTCCTCTCCATCTGTCATCCAGGCCAACAAAACTCTCCTTTTTAGAGAGTGCAAGGAGAATTATCTTTTTGACATTCCTCTCCCCTCAGGCCTTGGCAAAGCCGAAGCCAGGACACTGTCTGATTTCTGTATCCAGCCTTCATCCCAAAGTAACAACCTTGATCGCGCAGTAGCCCACCATGATCGGATGGAGCATTCTTGGGCCAAACACAACACTGTAACAACATGAACGTGTTTCTTTTTTTAAATGTATGCATCAATAAAAATCATTTGAGCTCACAAATAGAAGGTTTAATAATAACTTAACTGGGGCACCGGGATTGTACAACTCACAAACGGCTTATGCAAAATGTATCAGTGTAATTTCTATTTGTCCATCTGCACACAATCCGCTTTTTGTGATCACCTTGATACATGGGCAGCACACGCACACACACACACGCACATTCCTCTTATGTTACAGGCTTTGAAGAAGCAGACTCATCCCCATTTTCAACAGTAACCAATCAAACACAAAGCTGAGGGGCGGATTAGGGTCTGGCTTGTGCTGCACAATGCTCCTATCAGGGACCACACTGGTTTTAAATTACCCCCTATTCCTCACTCATTTCCAATCACTCACTGGCTCAATAAAGTTTGTTTCTCCAATAAAAAAGACCAACAAAGGAACAGTGAATCCCAGTTTTGTGCAACAGCAGTCTCTCACAATCCCCGACACTGTGTGTGTCTGTGTCTGGAAAACCAGGAGTCCAGGAGCGTCTTAGACACGATTGGCCCGCTCATGGGCTGTAGAAGTGAGAAGAAGATGTTTCCTTCGAGGGGATGAAATTGGCTTTTCTTTTCTTTTTTTTTTAGTTCAATGGAAAAATGGGAAGATGGAAAGATGGATTGAAGGATGACAGATGTGCAAGGGGAGGTGTGGTCATTGTCACGCATGTTGTCAGTTCCAGAGGGAGTGGTGTCTCTTCGCACGACAGCTGGTTTCACTCAGAGAAAAGACATGCAGCAGAGGGAGAGAGAGAGAGATCAGACCTTCACCTCTGAATATTTATGATCTCGGTCCACACAGATTTCTCGCCACATTTTTTGCGGTTTTCGGAGGGGGGGGGTGGGGGGGGGGTGGGACTTGGTGACCCACACATACTCGTGGACTCGCCGACAAGCGTACATGAGTGTTCACAGATACGTTCAGATATTCACACATGCGTTCACTGTCTCTGAGGGGAACGGAGTTAGGGGGAAAAAAGAAATAAAAAAAAGAAAAGGGGAAATAAATCATAGAGATCATTAGAATGGAAAGTCGTGAATGTGGCGAAAAGTAAAAGAAGTACATTAGGGGAAAGAGAAGATTTAGGAAACAGACCTACACACACACACAGAGACCCCATGCTGGAAATTGCCGTTGTTGAGCTTTGAAGCACAGTGGTAATGAGGCTCCATTTAAAGCCAATGAAGCCGCTTTGGCAGCTTATGAAAGCACGATTGGTAAGCCCCCCTCGTCTACCGCTGGGTGGTGTGTGTGTGTGTGTGAGAGAGAGTGTCAGTAGGATAGGGAGGTGGTGTGGGGGGGTAGACAGTATTTGGCCGGATCCGCCTTGCTCTTTTCCAGAGCTCTAAGCGGCAGCTCTCCAGAGCTCGCTGCACACACCGAAAAGGTTTCCCAAACACACGTGAACAGTTGTTATTTTACTCAGCTGTAACAAAGGGACAATAGTCGATATAACTCTATATCTGTGTCATTATAGCTGTCACTGACAAAGAGCACAAGGAGAGCCCTTCAGCTCTTTATGCAGCGGGTTGCCAGCAAATACACATTTATCAAGGTGAAATTTTTGTTGGCAGAGACAGAAGTTCAGCCCAATGCTCTGCAGCTTTAGGGATAAATGAGAAACTGGGTGTTGGTGAGAGCCGTAACACTGGAGTAGATGGTGTGTGTGTGTGTACACTGGTGCAGAGGCGCACTCCCAGTCGACTTAGTAGGTAAGCTGTCTTAGATGTTCTTTATATAGTGTGGTTGAAGCCTGTTAAGGGATGGAAAGGCGGCCTTCTGGCTTTGGAGATTTTGAGGATGGAAAGACCAACCCAGTTTCAAAAGAAATTTCCCAAAGGCCGCAACAGAGGACACCATGATTCTACATACAGCATTTGAGGGTGGCTGTACAAGTAGAGAGGCAGCTGCATTTACTTTATTGTTTTATATTTTGTTTCTCCTTCATTTCAGTGGTAGTAGCCAGAAACTTGCATGTGGTTTTTGTGCGCTAACATCCCTTCTCCAACAAGGGAAAAATAGGCATTTAAACAGTTATCTTCATGTATGCCTGTGCCAGCTGTCACACAGAAACGAAAGAAACTGAAACTTTGTGTCTGTGTTTGATATTTGACAAGGCTGAAAACATATTGCAGGGCAAAGTGCATCATTTGGTGCTTGATGTTGGCCAATATCTCTGTCGCACGTGATGTGGGAGACTGACAGAGACAAAGGGAGATAGAAAGAGATATGCAGAGGGTATCCAATAATTCATATTCTAGCAGATTTCAATCA
>JAOXYL010000030.1:19249673-19261590 GCA_028564955.1 Terapon puta
TCAGAGGTGAGCTACACATTCAAGTGTGTGTGTGTGTGTGTGTGTGTGTGCGCGCGTGTGCCTCACTGTTTATTTACAGAACTTTAGCTCCTGCTCTGTTCATCGAGGAGGGGAGCCGCTCTACCCTGTATGCCCCCCCCCCCTCCAACAAAAAAAAGTCTAGCCCCTGTGAGTGGAAACACACCAGAGCAGTGCCCGCTGTATGTGCGCATACTTTCCAAAGGGAAACACACACATATCAATTTGATATTATTTCCGCAGCTCAGGCTCATGACTGCAATTAAAGAGACAGATGATCAACACAACACCCAGATCATTAACTAATAATTTATTTTTTTATCATTTAGATTAAAAAGTCAGTGGTTCATTGCCTCAGAGGAAAATGTACAAGGAAGACTTTGATATGATGGAAGCGAAGAGCGGGCCTGAACTGAGGGAAGAATCCCTTTGTTCCCCAAGAAAGGTAGGTGGATGATTTTTGTGGAGTGAAGCATTAATCCCAGGACGCATATGTAACAGAAAGTGGTGGGATGTTGTGTCAGTTCCCGTGTGTACCTCCTCTATGGGAAAAGCAGAGGGTCCGATCAGCCCGTGTCATTTTTTTTTTTTTTTAAACTTGATTCTCCTCAGAGTCATTTTCAATTGGGCGGTTGTTGTCTGGAAACAACATAAAACCAAAAGGAATACATTCTGTGTAATATCTGAACCACATCTTCTGGTCGTGATCACAAAAGCATATGTTTCTGGTTTCTACATCCATATAACATCATCTGGTTTGTACATCCATACAACGTGAGTCATCCCAGGCCAAGTGACGCTTTACAAAAAGACAACATAAATGGCAGAGGCAGTTCAGTACATATTTACAACATTAAAAATGTGTCAAGACTTATTAAACAAGGCAATGGATGGAAGTGAAACAAAAAGAAAAAAAAATGGGAGTCAGACCAGGAAAATGTAAATGGTGATTCTTCATCTTAGGCTGCTCAGACTCCTCCATGCGAAGATTAAACAGCGGCAAAAGTGAGAAGTTTTGTCGCCGTAAAATTCTGCCTTCAAATGAGAGCTCTCTCACCTCGCTGCACTTTCAGTTCCTGTGCATATCAGTTGTTTACTTGGGCAGGGTTAATTACACACTCACACTCACACACACACCTGTGAATGCTATAAACGGGGCAAAGGGGAGGTGGGGGGGAACAAAGCAAAGCAGTTACGGCCTCAGCTCCACTGCCAAGCTGCTGGGCTTGTTAACGTAAAACAACAGGACGGCTCTCCCTATGAGGCTCACTAAATAGCTTTCACAAGACTACCCCCCCCCACACCCCCAAAACAACATCTGGCTCACTCCTATTTCTTATCTTTATTCCAACATTCAGGGTGGGCACGTTTAGAGAAGGAAAACGGAGAGCCAATAGAAAGATGAGAAGGACCTTGTGCGATGCTGCTATTCCTTCGCGTGTGTGTTGGCTGCTTAAGGAGTTGAATGCCAGAGGGGCCTCGCGGGCACTTAATTTGACCATCCATCATAACGTGTCACACCATACTCACATACCAGGGCGAGGGGACTGCTACTACTGTGACACCACCTGTCTGACAGGCCACCGTGGACAGCGAACACACAAATGACTGACTGTTTGGTTTTGCTTTTTTTTTTTCTAAATTCTGATAGCGGGTGATAACTTATTTTGGTTTCGGGTTGTTTTTGGATTATATCATTAAAATGTCGTTATGAGACAGACACACGCACAGCATGAGGATCCACAGTCATCGGAGCAACATCGAACCCTGTTCATAGTTTATAATAGCATCAGCTCTCACAGCGTCCACATTCTTATGCTTGGTGACATTATTTCACAAACACTTACAATCAGACCGTACACGTGTGTATATGCGCGTGTGTTCTTCACAGTTTGACATACATTCTCGGAAGACGTGAAAAAAAGAACTACAGTGCAGTACAGTACACCACTGAGGAGTTTTGGCAGCCTCGTTCTGTGCTGTCACTTATCTAAAACACTCGGTACACAACATGCAAAATGGGTTAAAAAAGAGAGTTTGGGGAGGGTGGTGGTTGACACAGAGAAGAGCATAGAGGAGAGACACTTTTGGAAGAATGACAAACCAAACATACCGCCGCAGCCAGAGGAGCGCAACCACGAACTAGCATGACATGCCTGTCGGCACACTCACTGCCATGCTAGGATGATGTGCCCCTCAAAACGGTGTGTTTATCTTGTACTCTATTTAAATAAATTGTAATGTGCTTTACAAAATGAAATAACAGCAAAAGGCAGATAAAAAGCTTGAGAGCAACCAGACGGGTCCCTCTGTGGTTTTCGTTGGTCCTGACTTCCATAGTCTCTTAATTGAATTTAAAAACTGACTATGCTTATTTGGCAAAGGATGACAGGGACTGTGTTAGGGTGGGCAAGTGGGGGAAGATGACTTGGGACGTTTTCCTTTGGATCTCGATGCTCATATTGGTTTAGGTCTTCGCTCCGCTCACTGCAAGGTTTTGATGGACCAGCAAAAACCACAAACATGCAAACATAACAAAGCACATGAGGAATGAAATATGATCCTCTCATGTCATAATACAATCAGTGAGCACTAAAAACTTTCCAGCCTCATTCATTTTGTCAAAATATGCTAGAGAAAAACACGACTATGTTGTTTATCCGACTTTGTTTTCTTTTTACTGCATGAAAAGGAACTCTCGTTTCAATCTCTTATTTTGGCAAACAAAAGTCTGCCTGTCACCAGACACATGAGGAAAATGTTCAGACATTTAAATACAAAGACATGACACTGGCCACACAGCAACATCTGGAAGGCCACTACTCAGCGGAAGACATTATCCATAAAGCAAAAAGTCTCCTTGGAAATATTGGTATTGTTCTGAAATTCCAGCCATTTGTCCACACTGCTTAATCTGTCTTCCAGAGAAGTGACAAGCAATGAGTCATGATGGTGATGCATGACTTTATAAACCACTCATGAGAGGGACTAGTGGTGAAGAGGCACAGCCCCGGAGGCCTGGAATGTGACTCACACATGCTAACAGGGTTTGCTCTGTTTAAAATGAAACAAAAAGATATATCTCAAACAGGGGATATGGCTGGGATATGGTTGGATGAGATAAAACAGCCACGTGGAGGATATAAACCTAACTATGAGCGGTGGCATCAAATACTTGCAGATATAACGAGCAGTTTATTCTGTTGAGGGCTGTCTGGTGGCAGCAGCAGCAGTGGTGGTAAGACTGAGGTTTGCTGTGGAAAATGTCCCTGTAAAGGGAGCCCTTGGTTCCTCACGGGACAAGAGTTTTATAGTTAGAGTCTGTAGAAGTTACTGCAGAGACCTGGAGAGCGTAGGCCCGTTTTTTTTTTTTTTTTTATAAACAGAAAATGTTGAAAGTCGGTTCAGCTTTGCGCCGATCCAACTTGAGTTTGCTTCAACAGTGAAACGCGAGGAGGCCAAGCTGAGGACGTGTAGCTTGTCTTGTAGCTGAAATCAGTCAGTCAGTCTCTCTGAAATGACAAACACTGTTGAAAAAAAAATCCTCAGAAGTATGTGAAGTGTGAGAACTGGTATTCTTTTACGTCAAAGAAAAGTGGCAGTCAGGCTGAGGGGTCAGGGTGGCGTTTGTGGGGGGACGAGTGGACATTTCCGCTGTCATCGTTGAGGGAGGGAATGGCGTCTGCTTTCGTCTACACTTCATACCCTTTTTAATGGTCCCTTTTTAAGGCAAACCAATTGGACGAAAAAAAAGACAACTGACATAAAGACAACTGGAAAAATAAAAAGGAAAATAATTATACAATATACACAAAATGTGGTCCTTAAAACAGGTAGGGTACATGCAGTCTTTCTAATGTGCAGTGTTCCCGTGATAGGGGAGGACAAAAGATTCAGGGGGTGGACAGGGAGGTCACTGGGTAAGGGTTCATGAAGGCGGGTGACGGAGGGAGAGGTAGGGATGGACGCTGCTTTCCCATCACGCTTTGCTGCACTTCCCCTTCTTCTCTTTGCGCTGGAACTTCCTCAGGCGTCTCGTCCAAACGTCCCTCCACTGGATCACCAGGCTGTTCTTATCGGCCACTAGTCCCACGCGCTCTGCCCCTGGACTGGTGGCTCCGCCTCCGGGCCCGACCCCCGGACTCGCCCCTGTGCCCGTTCCTCCGTCGCTGCCGCCCATCACCAAGAATCGTTTGCTCATTTGGATCTTGGGACACTTGCAGGCGAGGTCCTTCATGTGCACCCACAGGATGTTGTCGCCTCGCTTCAAGGGCTCGCCGCGGCTCTTGTACACAGAAACCACGTTAATGGAGAACTTTGCCCAGTCCCCCACCGTCTCCATGTCCAACACGTTCACTTGGACCGCTGAGGGCAGAATAAGAAAAAAAAAAAAACACTCAGTTCTGCACACCCAACACAGTACATTTCTTAATTATGTTTGATAATTAATTCTGTCCTTGTACCATAATCCTTCTTGCAATATTTCTTCATGTTGATCTTCAGGTTGCCCTTAACTGGTTTACAATACGACTCGCAATCTGCAAAAACAAGGAAAATGCAACATTCAATCCTGTAAGTCAAGATGTCCCTCCATCAATCTTTTTAAAAACACTCACTGATACTCAAATTACACACATAAGGGGACACTTACACACTTGAAATTTGAATCGGTGCCATAATGTTGCATTTTAGGACTATTTAACATAATTTCATAGCTCATAATGTGGTGTTTTTGAAACACATAAATAGCGGTCAGGACATCTGTAATGCAAAGTTAGTGTGACAAAACACAGTAAACTGTTACATACAGTGAAACCACCAATAAACACACTCAAGCATTGTGAAAATAAATCATTATGTGCTTGGTTCTAAACACGCACGCAGGCAAAATTGCCTGTATGTACTTCTTTGGATTAAATTTGTACTTGTATTGCTTTTTAGCCTTGTGGCGGGGACGCTTGTATTAAAACTTGTTCTCAGAACAATCTATGTATATTGGCAGGACCAAAAGCTGGAGCAGGTTGGACAGTGTTGGTTTCATTATTGTGTGCTGAAATATGGCTTCTGACAAATCACACATCAAGCTGCGTGCAACAGCCTGTGCTGGGAGGCCACTGAAACACACCAGAGTAACGCAAGTGTTCGGTTTGACATGTTTTCTGGGGACTTGAGAAAAGACAGAGCGCGGTGGAAGCAGGTCATGGTTGGATATATGCGAATAGACCTTGGCTGCCAGCCTGACGACTGAGACCACACATTGGACGGATGACCTCTGCTGACCATTCATAGGCGGAGCCGCCGGTGACGAGGTGTTACAATTACGATTGTGACAGTTAAAATTGACCTCTTGGCTGAGTGACCAATCTCAGATCTCTTCTTGACTGACTCTGAAACCGGCCTCGGTTTGGTTTAGTTGTCATGTATCGTTGAGCTTCTTTTCAAGTCAGCTCGTCTTCACACAGTTACAGAAATATGGGAACTGTACCACAAAACAATTCTTCCCTGAATATCTGCCTCTGTGACTGCAACTTTATGTCTGTGGGCCATGTCAACCTTCAATCTGAATAAAACATTATAATCACAATAATAATTAAATACATTTGTGAAAAAAAAATATGACTGTATACAATTATAGACAAAAAAAAGTGGAGATAGGTCAGCACATGCATGTAATTATTTCCCATGGTTTGTTTCTTGTAATCCTGAAATATTTATTTTGCCATCTCAACATTAAAAGCTTTCTTTTCTCTGATCATGAAATACGTTTTCCATGAGCTGCAAGCTGAGTGAACGGGGAACAAAGTGGATAGGGCCAAATTAACTTAAAAAGTTCAAAAACAGATGAATGCGCTCCCGTTAGAAATCGATAACATGAAGTTTAAAGCGTTGTGCTGTTTTTAAAGCATGCTCATGGTAACCACGGCTACTGGAGCCGTGACAAGAAAGAAAGCGACACCGTTGATCATTAGGGAGGCTCTACTGTACTTGACATGATGCCACTGGGTTTTATGAACCGTAGAATTTTGGATCCACTTATTTCAATTATGAAACTATGAGAAGGACACAGAAAGTGAAAGAAAGAAAGAAAAAGTGAAAATGATGGACTGAGAGTGAATGCAGGGAATGCCAAGAGGGGCATTTTCCAGCATGGTTCTTGTCCATTTTAGTGAGGGGACATGAAAAGTTGACCATGCTGCTCGCTTGGAATGTCAGGGCATGAAACTGAAAAACCACATGCTGGACTGGTATCTGCGGTGAGGCCCTCTCATTGCCTTCAAAAAGGGAAAACCATTCAGTCACGTTGCTTCCCAAAGCAAACCAAATAAAATTGCTGGACATGAAATGTCCCAATTAGAGAGAAAACGGTCGTGAGAGAGAGAAATTATGCTCTCTGGGTTGCATGAGAGTAGGGGTGTTGCATCGTTCATTTTTTTTTGGGGGGGGGGGGGGGGGCGGATGGAGCAATGGAAGGAGGGAAGAAACAGGGGACCAAGGAGCCCATAAAAATGTCCAGGAGGCTTGGCTGTATATCAGAGCGCTGGGGATTTTATTAGCTAGAGAGAGGAGCGAAAAGGAAAGAAAGGGAGAAAGAAAGAGCAGATGGTAGCTTCCAATAACCTCGAGACAGGGTGGCTTAAAAAAAAAAAAAAAACGATGAGTGGAGGTGTAGATATGGACGAGTGCAGAGGCATACATGTGGATGAATTTGTGTGTATGTGTGTGCATACGTTGTACATTACTAACAGACTTATATAAATAAGAATAAATTATGTTAAATATCATAGCTTTGCTTAAGGTCTTTTTCATTATAAGTGAGCGTGTGGTTTCATGTGCAGATCATTATCATGTAAGTGTGCATGCAACTGTGACAGTCATGCATTTGTATGAGATGTGCATGGATTTCATTAGATCACTGCCATTGCGTGTGTGCGCCTGCGTGTGCGCGGCATACAGTGGCTGGCCTAAAGGTACCAGTGGTGAAACGCTGGCTGGGAGACAGTGTGTGTTTTCCCATGAAGAGACACTCACTGCTGGCTGTTCACCTGGAAAAGCTCTCGGTGAATCGCCCGCTGACCCAGAAGACCGGCCCACTGAAAACACTCACAATTGGCTCTGGGGCTCTCAATGCCCTCGTTCCCTTGAACCCCTCTCACTGTGCCATGACAAGGACAAATTGCATCCACCGCCCCTTACACAAAAACATTTTGGGGGCCTTAGGTTTCTGATGCCGAGGCTCGCTCTATGGTAGTTTAGGAAGGAGAAAGCTGGGGGAAATGCTCTGGCGTGTTTGGTCGTCTTGTGTTCTTAGACCCCGTAACATTTTCCCAGGGAAGCTGTAAACACAAGAAAGGGCTGGTCTGTGCTTCTTCTTTTTCTTTTTTTTTCCTAAACAGTTAAGAGGCCCAAGTAATGACAGAAAACAGGATGAGAGAAGTTGTAGATGTGAAAAAAGAAGCTGAAAATGTGACATCAATATCACCAACATCAATATTTAAAAGACATATATATATATTTAAAATTTTTTAAATATATACTTATTTGCTTTCTTGCAGAAAGTTGGATGGGAAGATAAATGCCACTCTCATATTGGTGCCATGAAAATATAGTTGGTGCCAGCACCTAGTTAGCTTAGCATAGCAGCTCTGTCCAAAAGTAATCTACTTTATGTTTGTTTAATCTGTCCAAAAACCAAAAGTGCAAAAATGACTATTTGTCATATTTCCAGTTTTTGTGCCAAACTCCGCTGTTCCCCAACTGACAATATTTTCCATGTAGGCATCGATATAAATCAAACCAATATTTCCTAAAATGTAAACCAATTTATTAAACCTCTTCAAAGAGATTCAACTGATTTCTTTT
Source organism: Terapon puta (assembly GCA_028564955.1). Taxonomy (NCBI): domain Eukaryota; kingdom Metazoa; phylum Chordata; class Actinopteri; order Centrarchiformes; family Terapontidae; genus Terapon; species Terapon puta. The sequence goes on from JAOXYL010000030.1 coordinate 19,257,552, forward strand.
TTTAAAGAGACATTATTCTAATCCATATTTGGTTGACCAAATTTGGCCCTTGACTTGACTGTCTTCTAGTGAAGCGAAGTAAGTGTCAGCCTTTTTGCTGTAGACAGCTGTCTGGCTAAATGTATCATTCGCAGATAGTAAAGAACAAAAAAAAACAATGAAATCTGTGCTTTGAATAGTGCTGTAAAGTATTAGTAGCAAAGTGTGTGGTACGATGTGCAGCCTTAGTGATGATATGTCTTATAAACCTACTAATGAATCAACATTTCCAAATCAACACCACCATTCAAATCAAACAGCTGCAGAATGAAAAATAAGGGCAGGGTAATTGACCGGAGCCTAAATTGGACAGTTAGAGGGAGAGACTGAACAAATTTCCCCCCAGCCGCTTGCCAACACTCTTTTCACGCCTCAAAACTCTCCCTTCCACTGTATCTCCCTGCTAAACTCTAACTAATCACCTCTGCTGCCTATCTGCTGGCCTTGGCTTTAAACTGCAGCTATATTTTGAGCACAGTGAGGCTCCACTAACTTGAGGTTAGCTGCTGGGGAAACTGTGCCAAGGACACAGGTTTTTAAGACAATGGAAAAATTCTGCAGGCCCCGGTGCGCGCATTCTCGTTGCATGACTTCAAAAGAGCGGACCCACCCTTCATTAATATTTATTCCACACCTTAAAACTGGAGTCCAGAAATATTAAAAAATATGTTTTTGTTCCTCTCGTAAAGCAGTGGTGCGTAAGGGCGAGGTGCGGAGAGCGCACACTAACCTGCTGGTTCCTCTGTGCTGCTCACCACAGCTGTGGGGTTGACCACTGGGATTTCTGAAAGGCACACAAGAAAAACAAAGTCATTTCATTGGTTAGATGTAAATCCTTTCAAATATGGTTGAAGCGATTTGGGTGTATGTCTTCTAAGAAGTGCGTGTGTGGTCAAAGAAATGATGCGTGTCTGAATTCATTAAAAGTAATTCCAAAGAGAAGGGAAGGTTTTGGTGAGCGCACCAACACACCCACAACAAAATAAGGGAACGAGAGAAAATACCAGGCAAGCTGTATGGCAGGTTTGACATGCAAACACATGGAGCATTGCAGACAGACAGGCTAGATAAAGACTGACAGGGAAGCTTATTGGTGGTGAGAAGGGCAAATAAACCATCCGTTCCACTGATTGATGTTGTGGTTTCACTGTCATTTTTTAAGACATACATTTGAATGTTGAGACAATTGACGAGGACAAAATAATAGAGGCCAGAGGACAGTGTTTGAGTTCTGAGTTGGCAGATGCAGCACAGATTCACTCAGTAATCCAGTTTGAAGAACTCACTCCATTCAAAGGCAGCGCTCTTGCAACATCTGAGACAGAAGCAGATTGTTTGAGGCACGCTGATTTAGAATGGAAAGGTGGCTGCACTAGATTAGTCTAGTCCTCCCCTAACAGATGCTGGGTTAACACTGCTGTGTAATCTCCAGGCAAGCATGTATAGACAGATGGACAGATGGCAAGGGGGCAATTTTAGTTGGACCGTCTTGAGACAGATGCAGCCCTCCCTCGCTGTGCCCGCTGGCGACTGTAAAAAGTGCCTCATGGAATTCCTCCAGGACTTCTCTTCTAATCGTATGCAACTTTCCAATACAAATGCTAATGCTAACAACAGGCCCTCTGCTTTTACCGTAAACAGAGTTACTGGAACGCCGGCTTAGCATCCACCCAGAGGATCTGCTTTTGATTGGATTTGGAGGTTGAAGGTTTGAACTGAGAGAGTGGGAGTGTGTTGGCGGGATGTATAAGGAGGGTGGGGGGGTTGGGGGGGGTTGTTGGAAAGCTGTTTTCAGGCAAAAGCAGCAGTTGTCTCTCTGAAATTATGGACACCCCGCCAACAAAAACAAACAAGGGCACGGAGCTTTCTGAAGGCAGGCGCAGCTGCTAGAACCCGCTTTGAGTCGGTGTGCCCTCATGGCCACATCTTGTGAAGACAGACAGATGATGAAAGGATCATTCAGATGAGGCTTGCTGCCATCATACTAATTGGCTGCTTAATGGGCTTGTCTTCTGTCTTGGGGTCCAGGAGCCTCAATGGGAGGTAAGATACTCACCATGAGGCCATATTGACGCACACATTTGTCATGAATGCCATTCGTAAGGGATCCAAACACGCGCATGTACTTAAACGCACATACACAATCCTTCTTGTTCTCGCTGGATGGTTCAGTGGCACTCAAATGAGCGGGGTCTGCCATGCATGACCACAGTTGTTTTCTCCTTCTCGCCCATCCGCCATCTGCTGCATGTGAGAGAACCAATATGGCAGCATGTGGCACAGTGTGGCAGAGCTCAGTGCGGCACTGGGCGGCACGGTTTGCTTTTGGTGGAGGTTGTCTTGTGAGCGTGTGTAATGTGTGCCTGGCACGCAGCGTGGTGGAAAGTTGCCCTCTATTACACATGCCTGCATGTGTGCAGGACCACTGGCAAATTTCATAATCCACACACACACATACACGCTTGTTTCAGGAAATTAAAAACCTGATTTAGTCGACATGCATACTACAGCAACTACAGGGCACACACACACATACACACACACACACACACACACACACACACACACACAGTATTCACCATTGACTGCAAGTGGAAAACAATAAGCGAGTCTGGGGTTCTCACTCTACCAGCTCTCAATGACTTTCACAAAGATCACATTTCACTCCAGCCTGACGTTACATCTGAGCTCTTGTTTGCACACATGTTTTGAGCTGTTCTCTATGAAATTATCATTGCATTTTCAGTGGCCATGCAAACCCACAGAACACATGTAGTGTATATATGCAGCGCAGAGATCGGGTTGGGTGTGCCTGTCAGAGGGCCAGAATGACTCTAGGCTACAGAAACGTGTGCTTTCAATTATGCTCTGTAATCTCCATGGTTTGAGCTGCTTTTTGGTGTCGTTCACGGCTCTATTCGGGCTGTGTATGAAGGCTTTTCTTATATTATGTTCTTTTAAAATGGGGCTTGTCAGTGTTAAGCAATGACTCACTGACAAGCTGATAAAATGACAGTGTCGTGTGCTGTTTCTGGCAGTCGTGCTTGTCTGTGTGAGTCGCTCACTGATACAGGGGGCCACGGGTGAGCGGCTCTGCTGGTAGCCCTTGGCGCAGCGGTTGCAGGTGATGCCGGTGACGCCGTCCTTGCAGGGGCACTGGCCTGTGGTCTGGTTGCACGTCTTGCCGGCGGCGCCCACAGGGTGGCAGTCACAGGCTGGGGTGGTAGTGGTGGTGGTGGTGGGGGGGGGCACAGGTGTGAAGGGGAGAAAGAGAGGAGAAAGAAAATATATTAGATGTTAATACATGACTTGTTGCCAGAATGACACTCACGAGACGCCGGCTTATTCCTTGGATATGACAGAGCCTCTGCAGGGTAGTGGGTTAAGTCTCGTAATCCTCTGTGTTTTTCGCCAACAGAAAACAGATATGCATTAGAGCTGAATATCTGGCTCAGGACTTCAGGGTCCCTCAGCGAGGTAGCCCATTCTTGTGCTACCCTGAACGCTGCAATGAGAAACACTGTACACGTGTTTGTGTGAATGTACATTTGTATGCAAGAGAGAATTTATGTGCGAAAAAGGAGACGGCAGCAGGCGACAAATAAAATGACAGAAAGACTTAACGGTGAGATGGGGTGATGCATTTAGTGCACCGCCAGGAGACCCAGAAAAGCACACTGCGCCTTCCTCTGCTCGTTTCCGTTCTCCTGAAATGCTGTGTGCCGCCCGGTGCCTGCCCGGTGACACACGCTCCGCTGTTTCACCACTTCCCGAAAGTTTAGCCGATGCCCGGCAAATGCCAACAACAACAAGCAGTGCTCCGGTCACCTTGCTTTGGCAAAGCTATTATGTATTTTTTCTGGTTCTAGGCAATTTATTCAAGCCCCCTTAAGCAACATGAGGCTTTTTTTCTTTTCTTTCCTTTTTTTTTTGTTTAAAGAGCTGTTAAATACAAGAGCTGACGTGCTGGTCCGAAACAGTCTAAGAGGGCTTTACATAG
>JAOXYL010000030.1:19281024-19304569 GCA_028564955.1 Terapon puta
GTGTGTGTGTGTGTGTGTGTGTGTGAAGAAGGTAGGAAGTATGACGGGTGAGGGGGATAAAAGATGTTGAGAGGACTCGATTTGATGGGCATGCCGTCGGGGGAGTGAGAGGAAGTTCAAAAAGTTATTTTTTTTAACATGAAAACCAGGCAGGAAAACGCTTGACAGACTTAGGATACTTGAAAAGAGGACAAACAGCCATAAGGAAAAGAACAAGTTTCAGTCCTGTAGGTAAGAAGGAAAACAGGGACACATGGGTGGGGGGGGCGACAGTGATAAAGCAGAAATGACTCGAGGGAGGGCGAGCGAGGACAGATATGAATGGAAGCAGTAGGAGAGAGGGGAAAAGTGACAGAGATGGAGGGAGGGAGGGTTGAGAGGAGGACATAAAATGAGAGAGAGAGAGATGGAGGGAGAAACAGATTAAGGTGGAGGACTGCATCGGTCTGCGTCTGGACTTTGGATGACTAAATATGGTGCGGCCCGTGCGCTGCCGGGCCTGCCGGGAGATTCTTCCAGGGTCTGGTGCTGTCAGGCATGTCTGGCAGATGAGCGTGTAGGTTAAACACAGAGGGAACAGTGACAAGGCTGTTTAATTCCACCCCGCACGCCGCCTGAGATAGGAGTGTTAGCGGTCAGACATCGCCATGCTTGGGTGAGAAGCTGGCTTCTATTTAAAACGTCGCTCATCCTATATGCCGCTGTAAAAGCTCCGACATGCGAACCAGCTCTGCAAAAAATCTCTGAATCCGTGAGCTGTGCCAGGATGTCAGCACGGTGGTGTAGCGGCTTGACCTTTTGAAATGCTAAAAATCTGTTTCAGCAAGAAAACCCTCTGCTTTCAGCGTTGACAGTGTGTTTTAACAAGCCGCAAGTTCCCCTCGGTGGGGGCAGATGTTGTCTTTCATTAAATGCGGTTGAAGTAGCAACAGCTGCAGGCTCATGTCTCTTTTTGAAGAAGACAATGAACACTAGACAGGAAATAGTGCTTGCTGCAACTTCATATTCAGCCTACAGAGAGGAGAGTCGCATCAATCCTCTCATGTGACTCGTATTTTGAATTTCCCCAAATATGGAACTATTTCTCTAACAGGTTCAGTGTTCATCTGTGTGTGAAAAGACGTGACAGGGAATCTAGGAGCGATACCTTTTGATTTTGGTATTGGCTACCCTTTAGTTTACCTTTCCGTTACAGATTGTGCTTTTAAAGTTGTGTCTGACCCCTCCGAGCACACAAACCTACCACCATCTGGTATGTTAAAAGACAAACTGTTCCTGTGGCAGCAAAGCCATTTCCAAGTGAATGACTGCTTGGGGTGCGGTGACAAATACAAACTGCACGGCCAATTCATCACTGTAGCATTCCTCTGTGGATTAATGGCAAGGAAAATGTACTTGTGTTGATGTGCCGCAATCCCCAGTGGCTAAGCCTCTGCGGTGTTAAATAATTTGCCCATTAGTATTATGGGCACAGTACGTGAATAGGTGAAAAATATGGGGCTTTTAGTGTGGAAGCCCCCTACATTTAGAAAAAAAAAAAGTTGTGCTTCACCACAAAGACCACTCAGGCCATTTCGCTATTGGAACTGATTCAACGGTTTTAATCAAACAGTGACAGCCCAATTAGAGAAGGTAGATGATGGAGGGCAAAAGGGAGGAAAATTGGATTAAAAATTGGTGGGTGAGGAATAGAGGGAGCAACAGAGAGAAAGAGAGAGACGCAGCAAGACAGGAGGAGCGAGAGAGAGACAGGAAGATGACAGGGTGGTCCGGCAGCTTCGGCAACGTTTTTTCAGCTTCTCCCTGTCACCGGGAGATCATCCCATGTTGAGTTGTCTCTCTTTCAAGCGTGGGTGCCTCTGTCAGAGTTCACAGATTAGGAAAACAGAAGTCGCTGAGAGGCTTTATTTGGCTTGGGTGTAGAGGAGGGCGCCGTGGGAGGTGAGGAGAGGAGAGGGACAGCTGAGCCACTTTGTATCCCGAGTGGGAGCCTTTCACGCTGCTCTAGAGAGTTGGCGTGGTGTGGTTCCCGCTCAGGCCCGGGAGTGAATGGAGGTCCGCCGGGCTGCCTCTCTCGGATGACAGCAAGCAGAGGCTCAGACTGGTGCCCTGCTGTCCCTGCAGCCTGCCGTACAGTAATCCCTGGTGGGGTTATTAGTGGCTGCCCAGAACCATGGAGGACTTTTTAATTGGCTAACAACAGGGCCACCTCCGTTCTCATTATCACGGCAGAGAGATGCATTGTGCGAATATAAAAAGAACGGTGGCAACAAAGTCAGAAATCCCTATATCACACATTGTTTGGGTTGTTGTGTCTTACTTTTGATTATTGATTAATCTGTTGATCTTTAAAAAAAGAAGCTTTCAAGAAGCAATTTTGTGTTGCTTGTTTAACCATCCAAAACCCTGTGATGTTGGACTTTTAATTAATATACGAAATAGAGAAATTCAGCAAATTCTCATATTTGAGAAAGTGTAACCTGCATATTTTTGACAACAGACTAATAAATGAATTGGCCGGCACCAACCTCATCCTCACCATCTGTATCATTATGCGCACACACACTCATTTAATAGGTAAATAAATCTGTCCAGATGAGTCAACATGAGTGACAGGCCTCAGGTAACAGGGGTCAGATATTAGTGGCTTAAATTCCACTTGATGATAGCCGTCTCCCTGGTGGTGACGACGATCCTGCTGTTTGTATAACTGTGTGTGTGTGTGTGTGTGTGTGGCGGGTGTTGGGGTGTGGGGTAGCGGGGAGTTCCTCACTGGCATTCATTAGGGCTTGAGCAGGGGGAGGAGGAGTGGTGGTGGGGAGGAGGAGCAGCAGGGAGGGCCGAGGGCAGGAGGGGGTCAGCTCTCACAGCTGAGAGCGTCATTAGAGGGGGGATCAGTGACAAATTTTTAAAGCCTGCTTATGTATGCTCAGAGGCTCTGGCCATGTGTGTATGTGTGTGTCAGGAGAGTTTAATCTGTGATTTCTGCTCTGTTCCTATTAAAACTTTCAAAACTGCTCACCTCCCTGTTATATCAAGAGCAAACTGCTGCACCTGAAATAGCTTCTGCCTGTTACGCGGTAACGTCTCAGGCTCTCAGGTGCTCTAGACGAAAACAAGAATATCGCAAAATGATCATAAAACACGTACGTGAAATAATCTCTGCTTTTCCATCTACGCATCTGGCAAAAAGAGACAGTGTAGGGAGAGAAACAGAACGCCCAGCAGAGGAATGCGGCAGCTTCTGTGGCCCGGCCCACACGGCTGGCCCCGAGTCCGACGGCGGTTCTTTAAATCAACAGAACCTGATCCAGAACCGAACAGGAGGAGAGGAGACAGGCAGCGTGAGGTGGAATACGAGGTCAGGCCAGTTCTCACCGATTCGCAGACACGGGAAGTTGTGCTAAGCTACTGCTCTCTCTGTGTTTATGCACATATACACTTTAGTGCGAAAGTGGGGGAAAGAAAATGCTGATAGGACAAATTGCGGTGGATGTTTCTGTTAATGAAGTGTTCTGTGAGGTCAGAGCTTTTGGTGAGAAAACGGGAGGCGTAGGGAGGGGAAAAGGACATGAGCAGGCAGAAAGTTCTGGGCAACAGTGACTCACTAGATTCAGGGTCAAACAGGGTTAATTTGTGAGAAACAAGACAGGAACAAATAGAGATATGTTCTGTAGTATAAGAGGGCTTCTTTGTTTCATTCTCACACTGATTTTGTGTCCCAACACATCCAAACACTGCCACTTTTTTTCTGCAATGAGAGAGTTTATGGTTTATGGTAAAAGAGAAAAAGAAATGGACAGTGCAAATATGCTGCAGACTATGAAGGTATTTTTAAAAAATCAGTAGTTAAATTATGGTTTTCAAATTCCTTTGTATGTTTTCCTGGTTTAAAGATAAAGAACTTGGCAAACATAGAATCATAGTTCTCTTTTTTTATAAAAGCAATCAAATCAAATACAAAACGTGTTAAAGTGCAAAGTGTAACAGCAGAGTTGTATAATAGTGTCTTTGTAAAACACAGAAGACAAGATAAGTGCCAAAAAAATTGTCTATTTGATTTGAGTCACTTTTGAGGATTAATAAATCTGAAAATAATGGGAAGACATGTTGCTACAACACAGTGATTTATGCTATGCACAGTGCATCTTATGCTTAAAAATCTAAGAACCTCCGACAGGCCCCCAATAACTATTTTACAAATTAAAAATATTGCCGTGAACTTAAGAGGGAATGAGGAGTTACACTCTGCCTCGGATTTTTAACTGACAGAGCTTCAGACTTGGGAGTTAAAGGACCAGAGTTCAAAAATTTAACGCCTCCAATGTCAAACTGTGATCTGCTTTCAAATACAGGAAATATTTCCCCTACATGTGCTGTCAAGATGCGCCTGAGAAAGGGATGACACCCACAGCACCGCGATGGCTGACAGAGCCGCGGATTCTTGTCGCTGGATGAAGGCCACGCAGCAGGGTTACAGAGACGTTAAAGACACGCTTAGAGGTTAAAGTTCCCAGAGTTCACTGTCTTGAAAGTGTGTGTGGGTGGACTGAGGGCTCCTTGATTGAACATTTCCCATGGACCTGAGCGTAGCCCTGACCGCAGCCTTGCAGCGGTGCGGTCAGGCGGTGGTGGTCAGAGAGAGGCAGGTGAGGTGTTCCTGGATATGAGGGGAAGTAGCTCGTTTGGAGGGATGGAAGGATTTAAGGAGGGGAGAGGTGAGCACTTTTTCAAAGCCCTTTGAAAGGCTGGCTGCGGTAGGCAGAGCCGCGGTTTTCCCAAAAAGCCCCCCTAACAGGAAAACAGTCTCTTTTTTTTTCCATTGCACAAGAGCAACCTCTACCCCACAGCCGAAAGCAAGGACCCACTTTGAACTCGCAGGGGGGAAAAAAACCACAAATCATTTTATTAAGTGCTTGGAATACTCGCACGGTTGCGTACATTACACTTAAACACACACGCTGTTGACGGACAAACACATGCGCTCCGCTAGTTTTTCATTCCCAGTGTGTGCCCACACTCGCACATGAAGACGCATTGTTAAGGATGCCAGAGCTCATGACTCATGAGACAACTCCCTTTCTCCTCGTCCCTTGTTCTTCTCCTCCCTATCTCCACCTCGCTTCAGTCTCCCTCCAGGGCTCACACTTTGGTGACCTTGGCCCAGAGGTCAAGTCAGTTTCACTCCCAGTGAAAAAGGGAACAAACGTACATTTTTGTCTTGTGGCTTGGCTGATGTTAACGGAACATCTTCTTTTGCAAGCCCCTGATCCATAGGATCCAGGATTGTGTTCGTCCGGTTATAGTACACTGGGAATTGAGGGAAACGCCCTGCAGATGCTACAGAGAGGAGAGATGATATGACACTTCATATGCATCTATTGCATACTACTCTTTTCAAACAGCACACTTGCTGTAACAGCTTTTGCTCTGTTATTGGTTAGAGCTGTGGCTGCAGTTGTGGTTGAATAAAAGATGTTATTGATATGGCTACTGTAGGTGTATTGTTACTACTCTATATTAGTAAAGAGAGGATCGTTAAGTCACATGGTTATACTGCAAGAACACAGCGTAGAGAGCTGGGTTAACTTGCACTGGTTGTTCTCTGCACTGGTTGCAGTGATAAAGAAAGTGCGACTGAGCCATCCACTTCTAAGGGTCTACTACATAATGTGTCATCATGATAAGACCTTTCTCTACTGCTCACATTGGATTGCAAGGTAACGCATATGAATTTCTGAAGAAAATTCCCACCATGACCCCCTCGGTGCCACCGTGCAAAGAGCTTTTTAGGGGCAGGTCATGTAAGTAAGTAGTTTGTCAAGGTTGGTCGAGCATTAAAAACACAACATCGACCGTTGGCTTGACAGGAAGCGAACACGGCTGACCTCGGTCACTCTACAACAAGATCGCCTCAGATCCTCCTTTGATCAAATGATCAGTTGTGTTTCTTCGCTCTCCGCGCGCACATGCTACATAACTGCCAACAAGATGTACAAAACTGATCAAACAGCAAGAGCGCAAGGCTGTTGTGTCACCGGGAGAGCAAAGCATGCACCCAGTTTATCATCATCATCATCTGCTGGCAGCTGATAGCAGGCAGGCAGTACATAGATATAGTTCCTTTAAAAAAAAAAAAAAATCAGCCCGTCACGTCTGAGAACTCTTTGCCATCCATACATTACGTGTCTATTGTGTGTATCGCAGTCAGATAAGCATAGTGATAGACACTAAGTGGGCACAGACGCACGCAAGGACCTCACACATGCGTATCCCCTCTGCATCTGGAGCAAATGTGTGGCTGACACATGCAGGCCTGGCAGGGTGCGGGGAGCGGCAGGATGAAGCATGTGTATCTTTGCCCCTGGAACCTCCTCCCACGGCGAGAGAAGCCTTGGGTGTCACGCCGACGAATGACAGGTATTTGAACGGGAAAGATGAGCACGTACACACAATTTGTCACTCAAGGAGAAAAGCGTGCAGGCCACTTGGGTCGACAAAGCGTTTGCACTTCGTTCTCACCTCTTGAGAGGAGACGGCGAACGTGCGATTATTCGGAGGAGGGTAACATCTCGACTTGTGAAATCCCACATTTCCGCACGCCTTTCGAGAAAACTTCGATTTACCAAGGAATCGGGTGCCAGAGCTCGATGCAGTTCCTCCTGACCAACAGCTGTAATATGAAAAGCGATCATTCTGCTCTCTGATTTTACACATAACAGCCTCACCACCAAGGTCATGGCCGAGCAGAGTTGATTTTGTCCTCCCATTGTCTCAAGGTCATTTGTTCAAAATGACAAAAGATCTGGATGGGTGATTGCACCCAGTGAGAACAGAAACAGAGGCACTGACAGAAACGAGAGATGCAGCGTTGCTTCGCCCAGTCAAAACTGTTGAGGCTGTGGAAGAAAAATATATTGGATGTGTTGACTTTACTCGCTCAGGTGGACGGAGCCAAGAGTTCTGAGGGATCCTGCTTTTCAAAGTAGAAAGAAAACGATCTGCTTGCGTTATTTCAGCTTTCTCCATCTCCATCTCAATCTATCCGCTTTTCTCTGGGGTTCAGAAAATACCACATACAAGTGCACACACACACACACACACACACTCTCCAAGGAGTGAATAAAATCTGCACTATGTTGCTTTGGATTAGCTTCCACATCATGTGCCGAGCTGCTCCTGGCTCTACCTCCATGCCTCTGTTATTGATGGAAGCAGGGTGTGATGCAATTAAATAATGATGATTAATTTTCAAAAAACAGGGGGAACCGGAGGCCACGCTCCAGATGAACAGCGCCTCGCCTCAACGCACACCTTCAAGCTTAGACATCCCCCCCCCCACCACCAGTTCACGCTTGACGTTTTCCATTCTCTCTGACCTCGGTGAACAGGGAAGATTCAGAGGCCTCGTCCGTGGACTCATTCCAGTCATTTGCGGTGAGGGTGAGAAGTAGGTCAAGTGGCTGACACTGTTTCGGAGAGCAATAGGGGCATACTTTAAGTCTATCCAAGCAGTTAAGATAAGCAATCTGGATGGGACTCTCGTTTTCACTTGCAGGCTTGTTGCTGCTTGTGAGCCCAGAGAGTGGATGAGCTTAAAGAGGGTGGAGCTCCTCATTATTGTGGAGGTCTCCTGTCACACCTTAGCCACAATGGGCACCAGTGTCAAAATCAAAGCTCCTCATTGAATTAATCCTCCGTAAACCACAGAGAAGACAGGACTTGTTCTTGCACTTTTCTATTTGCTCTGCAGAATTCAGTCTTTGATTTTCTATTCTATTCTATTCTATTTTATTTTTTTTTTACCCCACACAAATGTGTTTCACTATACACGTGGTGGCGTCGAAGCGAAAGAGGGGAAATATTAGAAGTGACAAACGCATTGGGAGACTTGGCGAGGGCAGCGCCGAGGAAGACGGGAACCGAGACGCGCTGCTTGCTTTGGCATCCGCGTCTGGCTCCGAGTCCAAGTCGCTATTAAAGCTCACTGCTCTCCGTATAGCCAACCTCTTGTACCTCCTATGAAATCCTCGGCTCGGGCAGTTTTTTTTCCCTCGTGTGTTTTCATTTTTTTGTAAACTGAGGAAGCTGACACCTGTCTACGGCGTCCGCCGCTCTGATCCGGCGCGCCCCGCTGATTCAGACCCAAAACAGCCACTTAAAGAGTCACATGGGCTCAGCCTGTATAATAAAGTAATGACAGTCATTGGCTTCATTTAAAACAAATGGCAGGTAATGGGACAGCAAAGCGCCGCGAGTCACTCGCCTCTTGTCTGAGGGAATAAGTGGTGCGTAAAATCCAAATCGGCTCTCCACAGAGAAACCACTGGATGTGGACCAAACAGGCACGATGTCCCGCAAAACTTACCTCGGTGTCAAGTCGAGAAGATCGCGGATCCCCCTTGAGATCCACACCAATTAGCCTTGAGGTCGTCTCCCGGCAGAAAGTGTCCTCTCCAAACGCGCAAGTGTCTCTCCTGTTTCCTCACGCTCGCCTCGCAACAAAGATTTCTTAAAAACAGGAATAAAAAAGAGGAGAGGGAGAAACGCGCGCAACACGCTCAAAAGTGAGAGGGGGGACACCGCGAGAGAGAGAGGGAGACAGAGAGAGAGAGAGAGAGGAGGTGGACTGCTGCACCCTTCCGCGCCCGAAGCTCAAACCAACTGAGCGTCGTCCAGCACATCCATAGGTTGTAAAGCGAGCCCGGGGTAGGCTACTCCCCATTAAAATCAAACCCAGATTTCCCCAACCGTGTGTGTGTGTGAGAGAGAGAGCGTGTGTGTGAAAGCTGGAGAGAGGGGGGGGGGTAAATATTCCAAAAGCCCACTGTGTTTTGTAAACTTAAGTTTCAATTTACCTATCATTTACTGATTCAGCCTAAATAATGCGCAAAAGGAAATAAACACTTTTTAAACACTTTTTTTTGCTTCCTCTCGAACAACACAACTGGTCTCACTTTTACAACAAATACCTCCGCCGCTTTACGGACTGGTTCTCAGTGCGCCGCCTGCTCTGAATGCCCCGTGGCTCGCCGCGTTCACAGGCGGCCATATGGAGGTCGTAATGAGAACAGAGCGCTGAACCTGTTGAAACTCAGTGGGCCTAGCGGGGCTCCGGGGCCCGCAGAAAACAAGAGGCAGATGCAGAGTGTTAGAACTTATTAATCTCATTAATAGCCTCGCACATTTTGGGTTTATTCGGCCGTGCGTCAAAAAGAAGTTGACGTTTTGATGCTTTTATTAATATGTAATCATAAAAGTGGCATCGGATTAAATATGGTATGGTATTGGCCCGTGGCTGGATCATGAGTGGTCTATTGTGTATGTGTGTGTGAGAGACCGAGGGAGAGAGAGGACTGTGTGTGTGAGAGGGAAAGAGAGGTTCGTTTTGGCACAGGAAATGTGGCCCTGCGCCATCGGCCAGGAGAGCAGCATATTAACTCATTAACCGCGTTCATATGGTTTTATACCCCTCTGTTAGTGTGGGGGTTAAAGAGGAACAGCTAAATGTGGTTTGTTGTGATGAGCGCTTACAGTGTTTTTTTTTTTTTACGTTGCCTATCGGGCAGAGAGCGTGCGTAAAAGCGCATGGGAGAGGGCACCGCGGTTCGCAGGGGACTCTGACATTAAACTGTTGAAAAAAAGTGACGCGTTGTATTCATCTTGACGTGCATCTGCACAAAGCTGTCGATGGATGTAGATGGTCGCTTTTGTCTGAGGCGTTGATGTGTTTTTGGTTTGTAACAACTTTGCTGGAAATTTGCAGAATGACACGTGTTCTTTTTGGGGGGTTTTTTTGTTTTTGTTTTTTTTTTTGTAAACACACAATAATTCCCGTTCATTTCCAGCCGACAGCCCGCGCCTTGCTCTCCGTGCTGTCGCAGGTGCCGGCTGCCCACCGGCGGCTCTTTCTTCGGGCACCACGGCCCGAGCGCCTCCCGGCTCCGGTGTAAGCTGCTCAACATTCCTGCTGTGTTTACTGTACCATCCTCTGGGGGGGACAGCCCGGCCCGGCTCGGCCCGGCCCGGGGACCGAGCCGTGCTATGGCACCTTTTATTCCAGTAATTCACCTCAAACAAAGGGCGTTTAAAATGCGCACTGAAAGCGGCGGATGATTTAAAAATAAGGCGCATTAACCCAAATCCCGGCCGTGCATGAGGACTCACCTGCAGCCAGCGCTAATTAACGATGTCAGCGAGGCAATGGGGCAGAAAGAAAATGAATAAGACACTGCCAGTTAATGGGTTTAAAGACCGGAGGGCGAATTGGTGCCAGATTCATCAAAAAAAGAAAAAAAAAAAGAAAAGTGGCTAAAATCAATTAAATCTAAACTGGAGCCATGAATGAGGAGTTATTGTTGAAGTACCATTTTTTTTACTCGTGAAAAACTTAAAACACGCTCTCCAAGGAAACTTCCAGTCCCCGCACATTTATCTGCCATCGGTGCGTATTTATTGTTAGTCCTCCTCCTGCTCCTCTGGCCTCCTGTCCGCTCACTTTGTTCGGATGTTTGTCTAGGCCACATCCTTCATCGGAAATTCTCCCCTGCCTCCTAATGATTTTCTGACATGAATCACACCCTAAAATAACTTTCACCAGGAGTAGAAATTAGTTTGATAATGAATCTCCATCACTCTGCACACTTAAAAAAAACTGCCTTTTTTATTGTTATCCTGCTCCTCTTTTTTTTTTTTACTATGAAATTACTCTTAGTGAGGGGGTGACACACTTTAATCGTTTTCTTTTGTGTGTTTCCACTTAAAACGTTTACACAGAGACGTTTGAGAAAGTAGGACAGTTTAAAAAAAAAAAAGAAATTGGAACAATCGCAGCAGGATTTCAAGAATCTGGAGTTTCTTGAAATGATGTGTCCTGCTCGGTCATACATGACATCTCTGCACACTGACAATCCACCTCCGCGCATTTCTCTGTTTTTTTCACCACACAGGGCCCTATTTTTTGACGCATTTGTGTGAAATAAAAGGAGCCAAGCCAGCCGGGCACTAATCTAGGTAGATTATCGCTCCCAATTATACCACTGGGAGAGATTGGGCCGCTTTGAGAGACAGAATGAAAGAAAGCCAGACTAACAACGGGCAACACACTCACTTGCTGTCAGATGGGATTCAAGCGGGGAGCTCTCCTCGGCCCTCTTAAGAGTCGCCGCACTTGGATCAGTCTGCTGATTATGCCCGCGAAACAAGCCTCAGTGGTCTGTCCGCCCAGAGCCCCGGGGCTCTCGGTTCCCTGCGGCGGACACCCTGCAGAAAATGTCAGCCCCCGGCTTTTTTTTTTTTTTTTCCTCGCCTCATTTTTTGGCACCCCTGCTGTTGGAGGGGGATGCCTACCTTGTCCAGAGGGAACCCCCCCCGTCCCACCCACCCCCGACCACCAAGTCTCCCATCACACATCACTCACACACACACTCAGACGCGCACACACACACTTTCAGTGGGCGGATGGTGCCCTCTTGTGGCGGAGTCGGGTAAAGCTCCTGAAGGATCCAATCGCTCATTCACTCACACTCACTGCTGTCCTCAGGATATTAGAAGTCCACATAATGAGAGCATGTAAAGCAAAGTTATGCTGAAACCCTGTGCAAATAAAATCATTTTCTTACTGACCTAAAGGCTTGCGGTTGGTGGCCAGAAAAGCACAGATGTTACTGACAACCTCAATGATGCTCTCTCTCTTCCTCTCCCTCCTCTTCCTGGTGAGACAGAGCTCTTGCACTGGATCATCTTGAGGGACTGCAGCTACCATTACTGTCATTAGTTACACTTGTGTTTGACAAGTCCTGATCTGTGCTCTGAGAATGGTCGGTCGCCCTCAGATATAATGGTATATATCTGTTTTTGTGAGGTATTGTTACTAGTACAAGAAGTGAGTATTTGTTCTTACTCCCTAATTAATTAAAGAAGTTAATTAAAGAAGTCATGTCAATGTATTGCATCATCATTTTGTTTTAAATTTGTCTCAGCCTCTTGAAATAAGTTTCTCTTTTGGTGGCTTCAGAGCATTCACACCCTATGTTTTTTCTTCTGTAGCTTTAATAGTACTCACCATAACCTTTTAAGTCCCTTTTTCCCCTCCTTTATCACAGAATATTCTTCAACCTGTGTGCGATCCTCTGACTCTCAGCGGTGATCACAAAGTTTCGGCCTGCGGCTGACATCGCCATCATGCTACTCAACCACCATGCAACCACGTATACCCACGTATACACTGTAATTAGGTCCTCTTTAGGGAGACAAATTGACGGAACCTTTAAACATGCCACGCAGTTATCTGGATTTCCAAGAAACATACAACTTTGTCACTCAAAATCGCAGACTAATCATTACTTGGCCATGAAAATGTTTATTCGACCCCTGACACCTACAGACCGTTTAGAGAGAATATGTGTGTGCTTGGCCTGCTTGCAGTGACAGAAATGATTAATGTCAGCCAGCATCCCCTTTGGAGGTAGGATTTTTATGCCTTTGTGGTTATGATAGTGCAGCTTTTATTTACACAAGGATGTTTTCATTAAACTGAAGAGAACTATTAAACACACTGCTCAAACAGGGTTTCAAACAGGTTAAAACATTTGAATGAGCTGATTTATTAGTAATTAATAAATTGTTAACCAGTGCTACATACATCCATTAGCTGGTAAGCCATTAATGAGAGCAACGTTTGGGTTGCCATTTATGAATGTTTTATGTTAAATCATTGTCACTTGAATCATCACCAAAAGTAAGTCATCTACAGCACTGTATGTTAGAAATGCATAATTTCAGTCCTTTATACAACAATGCATTTGAGTAGAATGTCAATAACGTGTTGATAAGTGGATTGTGGTTTGTTTATTTCAACCATTTACAACCCAGTTTATTTCTACCCAGATGATCTTTCAAATGGTTGGCAAGTACAAAAGTCAGGCCCTCACTTAAAATACCCAGTTTTTTTCCTTCCTCTTGCTCAAACCCGTACACCTGGCATTTCTCCCACCGAGAGGGCGATGTGGCTCAAAAGATACCGTTATTATTCTGCCAACCCCTTGCCGATGCCCTTCAGTCCAGCGCTGAGGCCATATACAGAAATGTGAAGCGCGCCGCACATCCGTATGCCTTTACAGTCAGTGGTGGAGAAGTGGGCCAAACGCAGGGGCACGGTGGAACCCAACCGACTGATAATTAGCTGCTGCTGGCAAGAACCCCAGAGAGGATGGGTGGGTGGTTGCAGGGGTGGAGTTAAGAGAAGGAAGGTTATGGAAGGGTTTTGGGGAAAATGGGAAAAGGAGGTCAGAAGAAAGAGAGAGAGAGGGAGAGAGAGAGAGAGAGAGAGAGAGAGAGAGAGAGAGAGAGAGAGAGGGAGCACTGAGGGCACTTCAAACGACATTGAAGTCCCATGTAAAAATAAACAGCTTGAGCCCCTCTCAGCACACCCCGTGTTTATAACGACAGCCGCTTGGGGAACCCGCCTGTTTACTTTCCTCTGCCGACTCATCTTAAGTCGGGACGGCATGCCGGCGTTATTGTATACATCCTCTCACACACTCACTCGCTCAGGGCTCAGCTGCCACTCCACTTCAAAGACGCAGGGCCTGAGTGGGAACGGAAGAGATATTAATGGGTATAATACCAGCGTGCCCTTGTGCAATGTGTGTGTGTGTGTGTGCGTGTGTAGGCCTACAGTCTCTCTATGTCTCTCTGTCACACACACACGCACACACACACACACACTCTTCCATTGCTTGGGGTGTGCAGTATCAACATGTCAACATTAAGGAAAGAGAGCTATCAATAGCTCCTCTGCCAGTATTATTGTCTCATCCATCATTTTGACATCACACCACTGAAGGTGGTCTCTTCCCGGCTCACACTGATGACTCAACCGCAGAGAGTTTTTAAATGAGGATACCTTGAGGCCGCAGCTAGGACTCTACAGTAACCCAATCTGCTCTCCTGAAGACTGGGGATGTGTGCTGGCCTCAGCGTGTGTGTGTGTGTGTGTGTGTGTGTGTGAGTGTGTGTGGAGGGGGGTGGCACTGTTGACTCACTGTAAGATTATTTTTGATTTAGCTGCTTACATTTGACAGCAGCGACTGTCCAGAATGACGGTGGGAAATTGGCTTTCCCACTTGGTGTGAAGTGTGTGTGTCATTAACCCACAGAGGGGAGAGAAAAAAAAAAGATTCCCTGAAAGTATGTGCGTGTTTTAACATACATGTATGCATGCCTTGCCATGCATTGAGGAGGGGGTTCAGGTACCTCTCTGGTGGTATTTAGACCCTTCATTTGTGTGGAATCCAGCATCATTATCCCAAAGTGTTGCCAGCTGGAAGCGCTTGGGAGTTCCCATTTGAACTCTATGTGTGTTCTGAAGATGTAGAAAGAGCAAGAGAGCCGAAGCACCCTAATGAAAGCTCACGTTCTGGTTCTCATTCCCCCTCGATATTCATGAGCGGCAGAATCTGGCACTGTCTTGTCGATTAGCTAATAAATTGCGCGGCCACAACAATGCCACCCAAGGCTACAGAGCCTCCCATACGAATTAGCTGTAATCCAGTGAGCTGGAAGTGGATGATGGTGGAAGTTCAGTTCAAGAGCACTGATAGTAATAAATAAATAAAAATAAATCTGCAATCAATTAGAAGAAAAGTCTGAATTCTTTGGTATTTCCCGCATGCCTAAATTCATTAACATCACAAATGGTAATTATTACCAGTTTTGATCGGTGGGCAATAATTCAGTTGATTCAGTTGAACTCACTAACTGATCAAGTAGACGCTGTTTTATGTCATGCAGCATCACCGTTAACCCCCAGGCCACCAATGCTCCCGCTCTTAAATATTTTTTTTGTCAAGCTTTGTCTTTAGCAATAGTTTCAAAAGTTAACTTGCTAACATGCTGGGCAAAGTCAGCGATCATGGCGAACACAACACCCGCCTACCATCAGCATGTTAGCCATGTGAGCATCTAAGTATTTAGCTCAAAGCTCACAAAGCTGCTGGCACGGCTGTAAGACTCTTATTTAAGCATATTCGTAACGGTGTTGAAAGTTGTGCTTGTTCCTGATCTGATTAACTCCAATCAGTTTTCATGCAAGGATACAATACAGGGTTTTATAGGCTACCCAACCTGAGGGACACACTGTTGCAGAGTTAAACTGAGGACAGCTTATCTAGTCATAAAGCACCACGAGATCCTCGACAGGCATAATGTGGAAGTTAACATAAAAATAATGTTTGAAGTCTCCAAAACAATCTAAATGGTCAGCTTCTTACTGCTTGTCTGGTATGACAAGGTAGTTAGACAGATTTCCTAACCCTAACCCGTGGCCACACTTAGTACATAGATGATGTGTCAATATTTTCACCACTAGATGGCAGTGTTGGTCTAGGTTGACATCTTCCTCCACCTGTTTCAGGGTTTGTTAAGCAGGTCAGTGTAGGTGACCGCCGACAACGGCCAAGTCCAGGCTATCAGAAATGGTCCACATTGACAGCAGGCTAGTAAAGTAAAAACACAACACTGATCCCACAGAAAGCTCCCTCGCTGTCACTTAGGGTGTGCATCATCACTGTAGCGCTCCGCAGGTGGCAATCCTGAAAGACAGACAAAGTGTTGAGAAAAAATGAGGGATGGTGGTGTATGTCCAAAGTGAGTTTTCATATCAGGCTTCAGCAGGTATATTGGTATTTTCTAAATCAATAACCTCAAATGCAGTCTCCAGTCAGTGCGGTGTTGATGTTTTCTGTGGGGTTTAAGTCTCAAGTATCTAAGGAGAAAAAGTATTCTTTGTCAAGCCCCGTGGTCAGCTTTCCGTTGTCATTTCCGTTCACAAAAGGGGTATTTTCCTTCAATATGGTTTGCATAAGCTGTAAGGAGGCTCGGGGTGGGTCACTAATTACAATGCAATTCAAAACCAGCCCTCCTATTACTAAAAGGATGTTTCTTCTCACCAGTTGAATCATATTAAATTGGTACATGGGTGGTATGGCTCCTGCCTTTTCTAGGAAAATGTTTAAATATCAGTAAGATAACACAAACTGGCATTTAATGTTTCGATAGCATGTTTGTTTCAGGCATTAAAGAGATATTATCAACTAATTTAATTCCATTTCACTCAACATTGAGAGTTTGGCGCACATCTTAAGTGGCACATACAAAGTCTTAGGTAACACTATGGGAAATTCACTTGACAATTGTCCGGCCAATTACAAGAGTATTACATTGTCTTGTTCATTGTGGTCTCTTTCAGTGTAACATGAACCAATCCTAAATGAGACTAAATGCCCTCTGATTCAAACAAGTTCATAGCAGTGTTCCCATGGGGTCACCCCTTGTGCAATCTGAGCTGAAAAGCATCCCATTTGGCTCTCCCTTTACATTCAGATCCTATTGACAAGTGCATGCAGGCAGGCATGCAATAACACACACACACACACACACACACACACATACACACACACACACACACAGAAGCCTGCCCCCTTTGAGTCTAAACCTCTATAGCTGTATATGTCCATTCCCTAATTGGTGGTTCTTCTTTCAAAGGAGTGATTATGTGTGTATGTGTTTAGAGGCGTCCTCTCTGTGCAAGGCGTCTCGATTCAGTCCATCTCCAACGCCAGAGGGGACAAAAGAGGCACCCGTTCCTCCTCTCGGGGCGAGGGGCCGTTGACACCAATAAATCCCCCCTTCCACTTCCTCCCCGGTGTGTTGGGGTTATGTCAGGAATGTCCTGGGTCCCATTGTCCCCCGGTGCTCTGTTTTTGGTAACCCATCACCAAGCATTCTCTGCTGCTCGCCGGTGCCTCCTCCCTCCCCCTTACGCGGCGACACACACATACATGAGGACACACACGCACGTCCACACCCCCTGGGCTGTGTGTCCCCTGGTCCCTCACTCTGAATAGACCACCTCGGCTGAATACGACAGACAGGCAGGCGTCAGGACATCAGGTCCAGCAGCCCAATTCGTGCATGGCGGGCCGGCGGGGGAAAATACAGCGGGTTATTTTCACCTGTTTGCTCCCCTCACGCTCTTTGTCTTAACGGGAGAAAGAAAATAAAACAATGGCCTGAGTGTTTTAAACCCCACTTTTAATGCCCAGTCTGTCCTTTTCAGTGGGTTTGGAGTATGCCGCCCTCTTCACCCCTTTTATAGTGTTTAAGGACACATCACATGTCATGTATGCTGTGTTCCAGGAGTTATTTTGTGATGGTTTCTGTGGTATGCAACCTGTCTCATGCGACATTGAAGTCTTGCATGTCCCACAATGTCTGGTCTGGAGTGACAAAGTAGTAGTCAGCTGTGGGTTTACATGCATCGATAAAGAAATTGCTCACAGGTTTTAAGCAGAACGTTAAAACTATGTGTACATTTAGAAAATTCCCACTCTGACTCCAACAAGGAGACGCTGAGTTTAACGAGCTAAAAGCAACACGCCGACCACACCGTTTTTCATCAAGATTGTCTAATTTCTGCATGCGGTCGCTTTAAAGTGGCACCACTTAGTCAACGTGTAGCTAACGGGTCTTATTGGCGGCCACAAACCAGATTCAGAGTTTACTTGAGGATACACTATCAGAAGATCTGCTCAGAGGCTTTATTGGAAAAACTGCATGTCAACGTGACAACCCTTTGTTTTTTTATCTAGACATCAGCAGTGACAGACAGATACGCAGACTAACAGAATAGAAAAATACTGGCGTCGGTACATGATGTTAGCGCGCTCTGATGTACACTTCATTTTCTTTGTCCACCCCCGTGTAAATGTCACCTTGCTCCTGTGCACTGCATCTCACCAAGATCTGTGTAAACAAATCTCTGATAAGCGTTAATTACCACGAATTTCAGGTGGAACAGAAACAGGACAGAAAAGGAAAAACAAGCAAAGACATAATAAGGATGAAAGTACACATACCAGGGGAGGAAAATATCACTATTAAAACTGCACCACATCCAATATTTCCACCATTTCTTGCACTACCTTTTCCATTAAATCAGTTTACTTCTCCGGGGACAAAAGATTAATTGAACACACTTGTTCTTATTTTCAATCATAGGTTACTACCTTTTTTTCCCTCACTGATTATGTGGAACCTGTTATGAGGAGACCGAGCAGAATTACGAGGGGTTGACTCAGGCTTAAATTGAGGTCTTCGCACAGCTCCGCAACTGACATGTAATAACGACCTGTGACCCTGCTGTCTGTCATGATCATGCACCGCAGTCTTTTGTTTTTTTAGTGTGTGTATAATCTTGTTTTGTGGCAAGGAGCAAAAACCGAAGCGAAGGACAGGACTGTGCATTTTCCACAAAATAAAACACTTTTGCCTTCAAGAATCAGGAAGGAATCGATCAGTTCATAGGTTATTCATCTATTTTGCAATTGTGGCCAGGGAGGAGTTATATGCCATAAATCCCACTTAACTAACTGTACCATCTCTCTAATCCGAGCACACCTCATCATCATCCTCACCTGTAGTGTACACGCATTCGCAAATTGCTTTGGTTGCCACATGTCACGCATAACCATTCAAGACATCATGTGTCCATTCATTGGGAGCCCGTCATGCATTTCGCTCGACCTCCGGCGGCACACAAACCCTCTTCTCTGGCCTTATTTTTAGCCTCATCTGATCCGCTCTCTCCGATCACGGGAGAGGTAACATCACATTCTGATGTCGCTGCTGCCACATGTCACCTGGCCGCATTCGAGGGCGCACTGCTGCCAAAACCCCAAATACCAGAGGTTTGATTTGTTGTTTGGTGGGTGCGATATATGTTTTGTGTGTGTGTGTGTGTGTGTGTGTCTGAGAGAGAGAGAGAGAGAGAGAGGGAGTAAGAGGGAGTAGGTGGGTTGTACACATGTTACGAAGCGAGGCGCCATTGCGGCCTAAAAAACTATTAGGCTCTGTAAATACACACTGTGGCGAAAGTAAACATTCTCAGCATGCCATCTAGGCGCACAGAGGGGTACTGGGAGACAGCCGCCGGACAGGCTGCGAGGGGGAGGTGTATGTGTGAGTGTGTGTGACTTTGTGTGTGTGTGTGTGTGTGCACGCGGGGAATAGAGCAGCAATCAGGGAGCCGAGAGGAGATGGATATGGAAAATATAGATTTTAATTGGGGGAAAACTCACGCGCGTGTGTATATAATTGAGCCGGAGCAATCACGATCAAGTTGAGTAGTCAAGTAAACAACTTAAAGATAGTTTACCTGCGCGTGTTGTTATGGCGACCAGGGACCAATTATGTATCAGGAGCACTCCGGGAACACCCAGTGTTTGTGTGGGCTGTTGATGAGTGCTGTCCAACTTTAATATCTATCCTGAGATTCAGTGTGTGAGGTTCGTGTATGTTTGTGCTCTGAGTTTGTTCCTTGTTGTGCTCACTTTGCATTGGGGTGTGTGCGTGGGGGGGTCAATGGGCGGAAAACAGTGTCAATTTTGTGTCCCATTTGACAGACAAGCCAGGTTTCTGATTTTAGCTTGATGAGGTAAAGATGGTAAAGTCAGGAGTGGTTAATGGCGTATTTGTGTCCATACATTTTTAGACACCGGGGCCTAACACTTTCACAATTCACAGTCTGTGACACTGGCATGTCCCAAACACGGTCCACAAACTTTAACGCGTTTCCTGATTGGTGAGGAAAAAACACGATAAAAAAGTTAAATTAGGCTGTTCTTAAAGGAATAAAAACAGCAGCCATTGATGCAAAGGGACTATTTTTCTGAATTCGAGACCCATGCTGGCAATGGGAGAAAGCACAAGTAACCATGGAAACAGAGCTCAGAATATGCACTATTCTCAGCCCTGCAAGTGCCACGCCACCCACAGCTCTATTTTTAGGCCTTACTTTGGGCTTACAATATCTGTTACATCTAACAAGAGTTAAACTGAGTAATCAGCAAGCATGACTACAGAAATGTGACTCTGACACTATGCGTCTGATTAAAAGGGTAGCAGCATAAGAGCATATAGGCCAACCACGCTCTTGCTGCAGGCTTTTCACTGCCGTGTGTTGAACGGGAGCTCCAAAGACACAAATCACATAAAATAGACATCGTTTGGCTGATTGTTACTTTTAGAAACACATGCATGAAGAGATTAAGCGTGTAAAATAGTAGACAGATTTGATTAGTATGATACATTTGGCACAGGAAAATTACAGTCTCATCAGCAAGTGATTGTGTATATGGAGAAATGGTTTAAGAGCTGATTTCAAACATGAAAGAAGGAGCCTGGATATTAGAGGCCTTCAATCTGTACTTGAGGCAGGAAAGCCCTGCTCGGCATCACAAACTGCTCTTCAGATTTTCAACACACTCATGTTACCAGCCTGACTCCCCCCGCGTGAGACAAACAGTCCCTAAAACCTCCAGCCAGTGTTGAGAAACTACAATTTAAGCAAGGCAGCCCGGTGATTGATGATGAACGAACTCATGACTCGTCGCGGCATTGCGTGCATTTCCAGTGCATTACCAGTCTGCTTAATTGTCATAAGCGCCGCTTGTTGGTGATGAGCGGAGTTTGATTACAATCACCTGTTATCCGACTACAGTCACCTGTTGTTTGCCAGCAAAGATGGCCGCTGTGTTGATGTAATGGCATGTGATGAATCCCGTTCCCGCTGATGCTGACTCCAGGTCAGGTTTGTGGGCTCTTGCTGTGATGGATGGTTGACATCAGGATGGTGGCTGATCTTGGATCGCTCTCACAGTGTTGTGAGTGTGTTAAGGAGCAAATGTGCTTTCCGTGAGCCTCCACACTCACACACATTAAAACGCAGACATTTCAGGCAGAGTGCATTTTAGGCATAACCTTGGTACGAGAAGATTAATTAACCAGTTGGGCATTTGTGGTGATTCAGAGAGTGATCAGCTGAAGACCACCAGGAAGCCTTTAATTGATCTGAGAAAACATACACATGCACAAATGTGCCATCACTACACAGATAGCTTCTCTCACCCACACAAAATACTCACTCATAGAGACATGTCTCTTACTTCTTATACATGAATAAATCCTCAATGCCCACACTCTTTCTCTCTCTCTCTCTCTCTCTCTCTCTCTCACACACACACACACACACACACACATATGTATACACACACACCTCCAGACACCACAAGTTGGGGTTGGTGGTCTGATGGAATGCCGGGTATCATCTGTGGTGACTCCATTTATGTGTGTGTGTGTGTTTGTATGTGTGTGTGCGTGTGTGTGCCCTCCCTCTCCTCGGCGCTCCATCTAATACCCTGTCATCATCAATAACCTCAGCAGTGCTGACTCACTGGCTTTTACAACCATGGGGTTTGGGCCTTACTTACAGCCACAGACCCTTGTCTCCGTCTCTGTCTGTCTGTCAGCCTGCTGCGCACACGCCAGAGAGATTTGTGTGTGTGTGTGTGTTTATGTGTGTGTGTGTGTGTGTTTGTGTGTGTGTGTGTTTGTGCGAGCCTGTGCCTGGGGCGCCCGTGCAATCAGCACACACGCTTGCTTTCACACTTGTCCAGTGTAAATGTGTCCTCGCAGGTACAGATGTGTCTTTCACATATTTGCTCAAATGAAAGTCGCCGCAGACCCTTTGCCACCCACCCACTGACGCACCCCAATCATTCCCAATTAGGCCACAATCCATCATCATAATTGACTCTCATCAAGAGACAGAGCCTCATCATCTTCACCACAAAACTCCCCCCGTCATCCATGTTCTAATTGTCTCCAGGCCTTTATTTAATCCACCTAACAGCCGCCAAATATGCGCTTTATCTTGAATTAAACATATATGAAGCTTCCAAATATAACACACGTGATTTATTGTTGTGTCAGAGGTCTCTGCTGATGGATGTGGAGACCGTGTCAGACTATAATCATGCTGAGCGTCTGACAGGGTAAAGGCCACCGCCGTCTTGACATTTTTACGAACGGTATGTGAATGCAGGCTGCTCTGATGTGTCGACGCTTCACATGTGGCGCTCTGATGGTGCTGATGGGGGGACATTTTCTCCTTTTTCTCGGCGCAGCGCGTCAATCAAAGGTCCGTCTGCAGCCACACGGCTCGTAAATTCACATCAAGTGACTGTTTACAATCAGACTTTGTGATTTGTTGGTAAATGAAAGTATGGATTTCGTGAATGGTGTGAAGCTGTGACTCAGTCAACATGGGATTCTTCGCATAAAGTGAAGACAGGAGTCTGGGACATGTATTTATTTGGGAAATGGCCTTTTTCTCTGGGTGTAAGAAAAAAAAACGCATGGTCTGTATTTAACCAGCAACCTTGTTAGATGCTTCTATATTAACTCTGTTTTCAAAAGGCTTCTATTTCTAGGATGGGATTAATATAGTTGGATGTACAGTGGATTTGAAGCAAACAGACTTTTTGTGGAAGAAATGTAAGTATCTATTCAGACAGCTCGTTCAAGAAAATAGTAATCCCAGAATATATAAAGTCACACATGCGTCCTGATCAGACACATCTTATATGTTTATTGAATTTAACCGCAATAAACAAACATCAAGTCTTGTTTCTATGTGATCAGATGTGTGAGGTGGTTGTTGTTGCTTATTCCAAACCTGCCACTGTCAGTGAGGAGATGCATGGTTGAAGTAATAATGCACACACACAGTCACAATCGGGTTATTCCTGGTGAATTTTGCTGAAATTGAACTCTTCATGGTGTTGCGGAGGACCCCCTGGACTCCCCCGGAGGTCCACCTGGAGGTCCCCGGACCCCACTTTGAGAACGACGGATCTGACTGGCTGGCAGGCTCTGTTTCTAAAAGGTGCGCACCTAACTGGCTGGAGCCAGGGCGGCGTATTGCCTTTCACACGCTTCTAAAATACTCTCCGGGCAGAGCCTGAAAGGGTTACTGTTTCCCAAAGTGCCTCATTCTGCGCAGTCGAGAGGGGGCGGCTGAGTGGCGCCGTCGAGTCAGAGACGCAGTTTCTAAAAACCCCGAGACATCATCAAGAAAGAAGCTGACAGTAAGGAAAGCAGCACACCCCCCGCCCTCTCCCTCCTTCTCCTGCTCCTTCTCCTCTTCCTCCTCCTCCTCCTCCTCCTCCTCCGCTGGCATGCCGCCGTCCTTCTCCTCCTCTTACCAAATCCCCTCAGCGGTTCTGTCACAATAACCGGGCGGCAAGTGTCAAATCCAACTCTGCCGCAAAAACACAAATCACTTTAACGCACACAAGATGCGCTCAGTGGAAATACTACGCACGCTGCTCTTTTTTTTTTTGGAGCCCTCAGACGTTCAGTCATAGCTCTGTTTAAGTCGTTGATTGTATTTAAAGAATAATATAAACAGTCTGAAAAAAAATAGTCCCCCTTACTTACAGAAAATGACTCCTCGCTTTGATTTCACGGGACTTCATTTCCCCGCGTGTTTAATTGCCCATATCTCTTTAACTCACAAACAGCGTACCCCGGCTCTCCAATTAATAGTCTGCTAACGTCAAAAACAGTTGACCATTGTTTTATGGGCTTTGTGTTTTTTTCTCTCTTCCTTCTGTGCGTGTGTGTGTATGTGCGTGCGTGCGTG
>JAOXYL010000030.1:19325413-19338409 GCA_028564955.1 Terapon puta
TGTTTTGATAATTGAGGTAATCGACACATTAGAAGCAGAATTTGCACATCACTGAATACTCTCGCCAAAACTTGCATGGTGAGAGTCATGTGACCGATTAGCGTCGACACTAACGCTATCTGCCAACAGACAGTTGGATGTGCGAGCTAGTACAATATTATCAGACCATGCTCACTGTGGGTTTGACAGTATTATTTTATATGTTGTTAAATGTTACAGTGGCTTCTACAAATGACTTTGTTGATCAGAAAGATTCTTAAATGAGATTTTCAAATTCTGATTTAAAAAATTGTTGCATAATAAGTTATATTTTGGATGCAGCAAGTCTTTAAACTGTTTCTCTTATATTTATTGTTTTTACATTTGAAAAGATTTGCATCATTCAGTTTGCAATTTCTACTACCTACTGATGCGTTGACTGTTCATGTGCATTGCAGGCCATAGCGGTTCAAGAGTCTCCTGTGTGTCACAGGGGCTTAAATATATTTTAAACCATCTTATAGTTTAGTTGAGGCAGGAGAGAGTTACTTTGCTAACAAACTCTGGGCCTCTTAACAACTTGAGTCATCCTTTTCACACCAGAATCCCTTTGGGAGACCCTGCTCTAGACGGACGGGCACCATTTTCTGATGCATCTGGGAATACCACTGAACCAAACACAACAAAACACTGAACTGGTTAACTTTTAGCACAGCATGACTACAGTACTTCAGATGTACTCAGCACAATTTTGGAATGTTTACATGCTTCTTTCTATCTATTAGAAAAACAAAAACAGTCAAGTATTGCTTGGTTTTTCCTCTGTTGTGAAAATCCAAATGAGCTGGCTTTATTTCATGTTACTTCACAACATGGGTTGATCGTATTTGTTCGCTACACTACGACTGAGTCTACTACACAGAGGATTCGCTGCTGCAAAAGGGAGAAAAAGAGCACCAGCAAGCCGGTGAAAGGTTCTAAAAGATGCAGCCTCCACTCTCCTCGCCCTCTTTCTCGCTTTCTCTCTCTCTCTCACACTCTCCCTATCAAGCTCTCTCTCCCTTTCTTGGCTGCTTTGCTACCAGACAGTACAGTGGCCAATAGCAGTTGAGTGACAGGCTGACGGGCCAAATCGTTGGGCCGATTGCGTCCCCAAGCGGAGACGCCAGCCCCCCTCTGTACTTCTCCCTTCCTTCCTGCCCTCTGGGCCACGTCCAGAGCCCACATCCTGGGAACATGGGGCCGGGCGGCTGCAGCCGACAGCTCTTTGGGAATGACACAATGAGAGAGTTCATAGGAAAAGCCATGTCCGCGTGTGGCTGGGGAGGCAACGATGCTGCCCATGTCGTTTTGGCATCGCGCACGGCCCTGATGTGCCGGCGTCAATCATGCCAGAAGTCAGAGTTACGCTCCATTAATCTTGCTCGGCATCACAATCTTTTTTCCCAATGAATTCTGACAGCACAAAAAACTCTTTTCTCTTTGTTCCATTTTGTTGTTGTTCATTTGGTGTCCATATGAGGGTCTCTGGTATTCATAAAAAAATCTCATACATACGGGATAACACTTGTCTTGGGAACAGAAGCCTTTCTGATAGCAAGAGCACAGCAGAAAATATGACAACTTGTTTTAGCTGCAGTGGTGTCAGTAACACCACGGTGAGGGAGGAAATAGTGTAGAGTTCAGGCGCCTGTTGGCACAGATATAACAGTTCCTTCGTTTCAATGCACAACAGAATCTACACATGGCATGAAGTCCTAAACGTTTTCTCTATCTCGTTCTCTCTCCAGGAGGCATCACACTGTGGTGGCCCGGCTGTGTTTGAGTGCGAGCGGTGAATACTCCTTAATGCGAACACACAGTTTGCCCCTCAGCCAGGGGTTTTGGAGCTCCAGGGGACAGAAATCATCCTGAAGCCACTTTTCTCTATTGTCCACCACCAGCACGAGGCCAAAATGCTTCAACTGTTCAGGGCTGTAGTATACACACTGCTCCTGATCACCACCATCTCCGCTGCTACCGAGCATGCGCCGAGACACCATGTTCATCTCCTGCACCACCAGCTGCACCATCTCCCGCGCTGATGTCCCCGGGGTCACACAAAGCTGAAATGGAAGAGGTGGAGATGTCATTCAGTTTTTCCCAGCACGTCACAGATAGAACAACGATTAAAGGGTGAGTTCTTTCAATGTTTACCTTTACACTGGTCTCCTTCGGCAGGCCCGTGCGGTACTGTGGGTACACTCTGAGTGTGGCATGACAGCCTTTCCTGAGGGCGGCGGGTGATGGTGAGGAGAGTCTCTGTGTGCCGCTGTCCTCTGATAACGTACGCGCCGGCGGAAGCTGTGATAGGCAGCGTTCAGCCGAGCAGCAGCGCTCCATGGACGAGGGCCTGTGCCACCGTCGCTGTGGTGAGGTGGAGGGCGAGGGGCAGGTGGTGTGGTAGCAGTAAGGCTGGTGGTGGCCTGAGGTGGAGGAAGGGAACTCCAGGCTGCTGGTTCTCACACAGAAGGCCTGTCTCTTCTCCGTGATGTGCAACAGCTCAATCTGCCTGCTGGGCAGGATGAAGTCACTGTCAAACAGCTCCGGCGCCCCCCTTCGCCTTTCCCCTCCGCACCGACCTCCGCCCCCTCCGCCACACCGCTCGACCTCCCTCCCGTGCTGCGGCTCTGAAGCCTGGAGGACGTCTGGCGTGGAATCCCTCAGCGCTCCCCCTCCGCGTCCGCCGCCACCGAGACACATCCCTCCAGAGCTGCTCCCGTCACTGCGCAGGAAACCGCGGGGCTCCAGCGGTGCGGAGGACGAGAGGGGTGAGGGGGGCAACAGGTCCAGCTCACGGGGGCTCTGGGCACGGCTGGAGTCATAGTCACTGTCAGTGGTGAGGAAGACCTCAGAGGAGCCCTCTTCATCTGACAGTCCAGCAAAATCTGTAGAATGTCAAAGAGTTGAACGTTAACGGCACTTTTCAAAGATTCAGATAAAATTCTATTCTTAAAGCAGCATCATGTAACTGTTGTAGGTGTGGATTCTGACCCGAGTGTTTGCGGCAGGGTTCAGGTGAAGGCATGGGAGAGGGCATGAAGTCTGGCTGAGAGGAGGTGGAGGGGGGCTTGTCGGGCAACACTTCGTTAGAGAAGTCGATTATCCAGCTTATGGAGATGCCTCCGGTTGGCTGCTTGTAGCGGGCGTACTGCAAGGCGTCCATGATCCACCGCGCATCACGCCACACCTCCTCCATTTGCTATTGGGTCATCATCAGCATTAAAAGGGCTAATCTCAGTAACAATGTATCAAATGTATTATTTGATTCATTTGATTTCATCTGACAAACACTAGTTTTACATACAAAATCCAAGCATCTGGTAGATGGGCATGTGTGTAGAAATACACCAAGTATTCCAGCTGTTCTGTCTCTCCTTTGTTCTTACAAGCTGACTGAATGCTTACCTGTATGTGTTCCTGGACCTGTTGATGTTTCTTCTTAGCAGCAAGAAGTTCAGCCTCCGAGAAGGCCTCCCGTAATGCCTGCTGGGACATGAGAGACTCCAGCTCCAGCAAAGCCGATACTCTGCAGTATTGGCCGATGAAACTGGGGCAATAGGCGTTAAAGTGAACTGTGGGAGAAAGGGAATCCAAAAAGAAAAGAGAAACGTAAAACACTCTGCCAGTAAATACAGAAACATATGGATTCGGGAACAGCAATTGGTGACAGATATTTGTTGTATATAATACAAAACGTGCGTGATTATTAACTCCTTTCTGGCTAAAATTCGAGACACTGACCGAGTTCAAAGATCTGCAGGGGCAGGGTGAGAAAGCCCGAGCGGGGGGAGTACGGGTTATTCTGACCGGGAGCTGTGCACACTTCATCTGAAGGAGGCAGGAGGAGCAGGAAGGACACTTTCTCCCCAAACTCCAACACTTCTTGGCTGTAAATCCGGAAATCCTGCGCCTGGAAGCACAAAAAGGATGATAAAGTCTAACTAACTAAAAGCAGTGACAGAATACTGACACCATGTCCCCTTACATCTGAATCAATGTTGAGACAGCGTTTTTTAATTACTATTATTATTATTAGATTATTTTAACCCCTTAAAATGTATTTATCTTTAATACCATGAGGTGTAAAATGTTTGCAGTCAAACCACAGGAAGTCATCGTTACATGGTACGGATCATAGACAGCCAGGCCACCATGAAGTTGGTTTTTGCTCATCCAGAGGCTCCAGCTCCAATAGTGGAAGAAGTAACGGACATGGCAATTGCATGGTTTGTTGTAAGTAGGGGTTATTGCATATCACTAATACTCTGGCTCTTTTGTGGAGCAGAAGAGTAAAAGTATTTTTGCCATTTTTGTTGTTTTCTTTCTTGTAACTTTCATCCCCCTTGAGACAACATATATGAGGTTTTATTTCTAATAAAGCCGTCAATACCTGCATTAAAATACATATTCACGCTCATACTCATGTAGCTTTTCATCGTACATCGTAGCTGCAGTCTGTAATGTTCTTATAGTAGTTGTAGGAAGAGTGGGTGGTAAAAGGTTAAAGCCAAATGGACAAAGATTGCCATTGCACTGGAATTCCAACCACGCTCTTTTACAGAAATCATGTAGAATTAGTGGTCTGACCAGAGCTGGATGATTATCCATTGGAATCGTTTTCCTTGCTTTGTGAAGTTTGCTTGCTTCTGCCTGCCTCTGGAACTTGGCTAGATATTTGACTTTCTACTGTTTCCATTTATCAGTCAAAATCATACAACACGAAATACATTCTTTTTTTTGGTAAAGAAATGGCTGCAGATCTCACATTAGAACCGTGCACTTTCGGACAAGTGACACACAGTTTCGGATCGACTCTGGCCCGACGCTCACCTGATTTCCAGGTACATTGATGTGTGCCATCAGGTCCTTGATGGCGCTGCGCAGGTCCTGAAGGAGGCGATGTGGAGCGCTCTGAACCTCGTGGTCCATCTCCAATGACTCCTCCAAAGAGCTGAGGGCCTGCAGCCACTGCCACTCCTCTCTGAAATAACACGCATGCAGATAATTTCAACCCCGAGTCCATCCCAAGCCCACGTACACTGATCCACATTAAGAGGACTACGATCCCCACCTGGACATGTTGCTGTTATCCCGAATTTTGGTGTGGCAGAGGACGTTGGGGAGTTTCTGGGGCACCAGCGCTCTGATTTGCTCCACTGATGTGCACAGCTTCAGATAGCCCAGGTACAGGCCTGGAGACAACATCTTCCTGCTCCGCCTGTGATACGCCAGCTTCTCCTGGGAGCAGCAGGTGGACAGGGGCAAAGTAAGAGGCCGGCGTGGTAGAACTGCCTGGGGTTGACTGTGTAGTGACTCTAATTTTGTTTCTATAAGCATCATCACATTCATTTAAATGATGTTGTTTTCATGTTTGACTGTTGTGAGTCCTTGAGTGTTCCAACATGTTTAAAGTGGAAGTCAGCGCTCCAGAATGGCCCATCAGCACATTTTTTTGCATTTCATCATACAATTTGTTCATAACTGGCCACAAAACAAATATTTCACTGAAATGTGGTTTTGCCAAAGGGAGTCTCCACCATTGTTTTGGAACCACAAGGCCAAACCAACTTACACTGGAGACAAAACAGCATTGCAACAATGGTATCGAGTTTACCGGGCTATATAGACAAAATCAACTTGTGGTTGAGTTCCAGATTGTGGTTGTTCGGAACAAAACAGCCACACAGAATTAGTTACAAAACACAAAACAACAACAATTAGCTAAGTTATCATCATCACGCCCACAACGCTGAAATTCAAATGCAACTTTCCTATTTCCATCGGCTGAATGAGCGGCTCTGAAAAGTAAAGTGACTTTGAGATAATTAAGGTCCATGTTGGGCTGGCATGGATCCAAGATTTAACCTGAAATGGCATTTTAATTAATTTGATGGAAAGCCAGTTCAACATGTGTCCTCACAAAGAGGGTGACAAATGGAAGAGCGGAGTCAAGATGATTAATGTTTGTCTAAATAAAGAGTGTCTGCACAAGCAGCTCATAATTGGAAGCACATTTCAATTTACAGGCCTATTGTTTCGGCCACGGACTCTCGTGTTTACTGGTTTTCTGTGAATGAGAGTTTAAAAACATTACAGTGATACCAATAAATAAATGTTTTCCAGTGCTTTTGGGGGCATTTTGTTGACAAAGTGCCTTACACTGCACTGTTTCATCTCGCTAAATCTGCGGGTCACAGAAAATGCAAAGAATGAGTCTGATAAAAACCACAACCACTGCTGACAAACCCTCCTACCATTCCCGACTGCTGTGGAAGCAGTCTGTCTCCAAAACAAAGACAAAAATAACCAATTTTCCAAAACTGAACTAACTTCCAATCACTGCCCGTCTGTTCCCGTAGAACTCACATGGAGAGTGATGAGAAGCATGTCTAAAGCAGTGGGCTCCTCCGGGGACGAGATGGACTTGCGTTGGAGCTGGAGTTTGCAAAGCTGCGTCCAGCGAACACCGTCCAAGTTGGGACAGGCATTCATGTCTTTCAGGAGCACCAGCAGGGCGTTCCCGTGCTTGTCTTTGATTGGCTCAAAATACACCTGACCAAGGTCCTGAGTTCCCAGCATGCCCTGAGGAAAGACATCAGATAATAATTGTACTGATTTTTAGGCATGAGGCCAAAGTTACCACGAGCGCCACAATTTCAGCTGCAAAACCATGAACCCTGATAGTTTGTGGTGTTGAGGGCGGGTCTACAGAACACTGTGCTACCTGTAGCTGGGAGATAGCCTGCAGCATCTTCAGGCGTGTCTGCAGAGTACAGGAACAGGACGACTGTGAAGGACTGAGACACTGCTGCAGCCAGGGAATCTCCTCCCATAGATAGGATACCTGAGACACGGACAATACCAGTGTTAATAACCGATGAATAATGTAATAATTTGTTGATGTTTACTAATGTGTGCATGGAAACTGCCAAAAATACATTATAAGCATAATGGTATTAAATAAATAATTCTAAATCCTTGTCTGTCTGAGATATCGCTGTTTGCTTCTTTCCATCCATCTTTTTCTAATCTTTTTCTGCCTTTCTGTCTGCCTCTGTACCTTGGTAAACCAGAGGAAATCCTGCATGAGGGAGCTTGAGTAGGAATCTTCGACCTCCACAATGGGAATCTGATCCTCCGGAGTCACCAGCACATTGTCATCTCTGTAGAATATGGATGTCAGGTAGAGGCCTCTGGAGAGCGACACAGAGAAAGTACACGTGTTACACGACAAACGGTCCAGTATGGGCAGTTATCAACACACCATGTTTTATTCACAAAACACTTTTTCTTGACTTGGTGTCTGGGGGGAAGACCGTGGAAAACTTTAGGTAAATGAAGTGTGGTGCACTGAAAAGAGCTGGGCAACGTGTTTTAGTTTTGATGGACTTGTACTGAATCTCACACTGGTCTGCATGCCGCTGTGTGTCCATTCCCAAAGTAGAAAATATTTAAACGACAATATATCATTAATACCATCATACCTGAATGCAAAAGGTAGTTTCAACACAGCCAACAGTAATATTTAATATTCAATAATGGATATAATGTGCGCTCGAAAATGAATACTTTAAAATACATGTAAATTGATTCATTCAACACTAAATTAGCTATACAAATTGTAATTACAGCTCATATTTCATGGAGGAAAACTGGACAAAAAGTTATCAACCTTTTCAAGCTTTTCACAAATTTGCTGGTAGGTTGGAAGAGGTGGCGCAGGCTTTTGGATACTGAGTGCTTCCTCCCTTGTGGTGGAGCTTTGCACTGTTCTGTGCGAGCAAGGAAGAGAAAAGAGAAAAGTAGGTTATTAATTCCACAGCAGCAGAATAACTCAATCAGATTTCTGACGACGAATGTCGGGGCACTTGTGAGAAACTGACTCTGATTGGTTGTCCAGTTTTTCTTGCTAACACCAATGAATACCTCTGTCCTGACAAATTCTAAAAACATCTCTTTCAGTGACAGGCTGTTACCTAATTGACAACCAACCTGACAAGTCCAACAACACGGTCGGAGTGGAATGTTTTTCGACATTTCATGCGCTCCAGTGGCGCGGCACCATTTGACAGTCATGCTGGCTGCCAACAGCAGACTATGGGCCTTGAGGGAACCGCGAGCTCTCAGGTCCCAGAGGGACACTAACTGTGTGTATATGTATGTGTGTGTGTGTTTACCTGCATATACTATAGCTGCTGGAGCATGGCATGTCTTGAGCTACAGCCATGTGAGTGGAGCCAAGAAGCTGTAGTAATTTGTGTGTGTGTGTCTGTATGTGTCTTAACCCTTTGCCACTCACTGACAGGGAGGTCAGTTAAGTCTGTGGGGACATGTTTATTTTTAGTGGGCCTGGAGGGGGTTGGAGGTGAGAGAGGGAGGTGTGTGTGTATATATGTATGTGTGTGTGTGTGTGTGTGTGTTTGTGTGGGCGCCTGTTGGTGAGATAACGCACCTCCCAACTCATTAGAAACCCTGAGTCCCAAACCCTTCACAGATTCCCTCTCCTCCCCTCTGAGGTGATCTTACTCCAGCCCCAGGCCACTTAAAGTCAATAAATCCCCCCATTCAGGACCCGAAAAGGACTAATTTTCTCTTCAGGTGGACGAGTCGAGGTGGAGTAACAAGAAAAAACAGCGCCCCTCGACCCCTCTCACCTCCCCAAACTTCTCTTTACTCGCGAGTCTGTTCGGCCCCAGTCCTCCTGGCCTCAGTCCCTGTTTGACACTGAGTAAGACAGACAAGTAGGGCCGACTGCTGGGGTGCCTGTGTTAGTCAAGGCCTCTTTCACAGTTTAATTAATAGTGTTTGGACAAGAGGGAGAATGTGGCATGGGAGGGGGTTGCGTACATGTGGGAGAGAGTCAGAGTTGAAAGAGGGAGCATGTACTTGAATATTTGTGTCTGTTCACGTACATGTGTATCTATGCGTGCGCCTGTCTATCTTTATGTGTGTATATGTATGGACAGTAGACAGGCCGACTGGCGGGCTATAGGGGGGTGGTGGGGGCGGGTGGAGGGGGTGGCAGCAGTAGTCAGTGTTAATTTATGCCCTCTCCCGACTCCAGCCCGGGACTCGTCTCTTACAGGAATAACAAACATGACCCCGGGACACGCCACCTTGGCTACCGTGCCTGAACTCTCGAGCTCAATCAGTCGCCGTCTGAAGAACCAAGAGCCACTCAATACTGACTATTATATTGCGTCTCGCCCCATTGCAAATATGGTCTGGCCCACAGTGGACAATAGTAAGTGGGGTGAGTGTGTTTGGGCGTTGTGGGGGGGTGGGGGCTGCGAGAAAAAGGGAGACAACTTGCTCCACGCTAAATGCAGTTTGCCATCATGTAAAAGAGTCAGTGTGGACAGGTTTTGACACTTATGGGACCAGCTTACAGCCAGCAGTGTTTGGGGATATAAACAGCCTGAGTGTGAGAGAAGTTGATCTGCATTTTGTCACAGAGAGAGAGAGAGAGAGAGAGAGAGAGAGAGAGAGAGAGAGAGAGGTATTCAGCAGAGGAAGGGCTGAGTCATGGAAAGACGCACAAGGGGGTGAACGCGGGGTGGGGGGGCTGGGGAGACTGTTGAGACAGAGGGGAGGGTATTATTTTTGAGGTGGCATGCTGTCTTAGGGTGTACGGCCCCCTGAAGTACTTGCCGTGCTTGAGATTGTAAAGTGTCTGTCAAGGTGAGATGAAACACAGCAGCGGGTGAGACGCGTTGCACCTGCAAGCTGCACCGTCCATTTCTCATGGCCGCGCTTGTTTACGCTGAGAATATTTCTGAAACATGAACCGGACGGCGGCCGAAAAACCCGATGTGTTTGTTTAAAATGTGACGGGCGCAGTGAAAACGACAGAAGCTCGGGTTAATGTCAGGAGCTCATGCCGTGACTCAGGGTGCATTTCACTCCAGCTCCTGCACTTCAACTGATAGCCGTACTAAAAACTGATCTCGAGGTTAGGGTGGGTCGGGCATATTTGCGCTCGCGTCGTTTCTAGTTGTCATTCTATCTAAGAATTCGCTCCACAGTTAAACCTGATGGAGGCTTAAAACATCTAGTGTGAGATAACATGTGCTCGCTTGTAGTTCAATGGGTACACCAAGGTTTGGGTTTCACCAGGGGTCAGCCATGCAAACCGTTAAACTCTCACATTACTGTTCAGTCTTTTGGGCAAACACGCCCACCGAATCGATCAAAAAGTTGTTGATACCGTGGCAGACACAGTGGCGGTGAGCTTCCTTTATCTGCCCAAGTAGCTGGTCAAGTGCCTCCTTCTGGCCTCTCTGACGTGGAGCGCGGCCATCAATGTCCCTCCAACCTGCAGACAGTCATAAGAAAGACAATATCAAGCAAGTGACTATGCCATGTCTTTCATCTATTAAAAGTCACACTGCTAATTTAACATCTTGATGATGGAGAAGAAAAGTACTTTAATCCAGTTGCAAGACTTCCCTTTCTGTAAATAAAGAAACATTTACCAGTGATAACTACTGTCAGTCGCCTCCTTTCTTTTTGGAGTGCAAACCTTGAAAGAGTTTTATTGCGGACAGGCTGCTACTGTGGAAAGTTTGAATACGTCAACATTATTTGGTTTGTTTGAAATTAGTGAACCTGGACCTATGGGCGATGGAGCAGTACCTTTTGGTTAGATGAAAATAAACTGGACTTTGTGTTTGAACCTTCATGGAAATCTTACTCATGCCTCAGAATCAAACTTCTCGGCAGCAGAAACTTCATGGTCTGAAATGCTCGTAATACATTTTCTTTCTCCTAGCCATTTAAAATGTCATCTTGGTTATACTGATGCGACTCGTGTATGACCATACTGTGCTGACACACACATCAGTGGGGCTCAAGGTGAGGTGGTGTGGAGGGGGGGTTCATCTTTACTGCTTAGGATCCCAAAAGTCTTTGAACTGACTCTGTTCCCTTTTCCTGAGGCTGAGCGCGAGGTGTGTGAGATGGCCTGTTTCTCAAACAGGTCTAGTGTGTGCACTATAGAAAACAGCACCCACCCCAGTGTGAGAAAGCTGTGGTTGGCTGACAGACAGACCTGCTGAGCACCTCTGCAACCGGCTGCCCTGCACATATTTGGGCTCAGAACAGTCAGTATGCACACACACATGCACACACGTGTCCACAGGCCGGTGACAGAGAGTGAGGAGAGTAACACGCCACACATTCCGCCACACCTACAAAAGCAAAAAACTCTTCTTGTGCATTTTAATACAAACTCTGTTCCTCTTTGTGCCTTTTTGTCTTGGTGTTTTTCCTTCCCAGGTTTTGTGTTCCACTTTCCCAATCAGACACATACACTTACCAACACTCCATCGTAAAAACACTGAAAAACCTACATACTGCACACAATATTACACAAGCAAACGCGCTCTTTCCCTCCCCATAGACGACAGTTCTACAGAAAACGATCCTTCGCTACCTTCTGCCTTCAGTGTTAGTGAGCTTGTATCCTTGCTCACTGAAGGATGTGTCAGCGATAACCCGCCCCCGCTACCACCATCAACCACCACCCACCCCCATCACCCCCAGCCCAACTCCCTCTCCCGGAGCCCCCCGGAGGGCGCGTGGGGCTGAAACACGGTGAGCTCTATTCCCGGAAAGGTGCCTGTCCCGACAGGACAAGCGGGCCCTTTAATGGGCGTCCACGGCCCGGTATAAGGCCCCCACTGTTGGGGCCGCGCCGCGTGCTACAGCACAGACATGCAAATATTTCCAGTGGTAGGCCCAAATGGAAAACACAAACACGCAACATCGAAATTAGCTCTGAGGGAGGGAGGGAGGTGGACAGTAGAAAAAAGAGAGGGAAAGCCTAGTCTCCTAAAATGAAGACACACACACACACACACGTACACACACACATGCACACACTGAATAACATGGTGTGCTGATGAGGACAAACATGTTCATGTGTTCCCCAGATGTGCCCTAAGTGTGCCAACATGCACACAATCACAGTACCTATGTTCGCTCTCTTACAGAAGGTGTGTGCCAACTGAAGTGTACCGACTTTAAATCAATACGCTGAATTAATTATTTCACGTAAATGAATTCCTTCACTGACAAAGCCACAAATGTAATCTTATACTATTTGGCCAAACATAAAATCTATGTACAGAATACTGCATTTTAGAGTCCTCAATGAGTCCTTTGTAACTCATTAGAAAACCTCAAATGGATAGATAGAAAGAGGGTCAGAGCTGCTGCGGTGAGTCAACACCTCAGCTGTTGTTGCACATGACTTCACGGTTAACTTCTTGGCTGAACCCGGGGCCCTTCTTCTGCCAGCCAGCCCCAAACACCATCCTGAGGCTATGGTTACACACACTGACGTCCACAGAGGGGGTCCCAAAACCCACCCAGCCTGCTGGCTGAGGAGGTTCCAGCTGTCACCCCCCTAATGATGTCAAAGCAACGTCGGAATGACGTTTGAATAACCAAATTGATTGCGTGGATGTCCCTTTCATGTGTGGGAAAGCTATGAGACATTGTGTCGTTTGTGCAGAACAAATAGCTCACTTACGCACGCCTCGCAGCCAAGGTCTGCATGAACTATTTTGCAACAGTGTTAATTTAGAGACGCCAGCCAAAGTGCTTTGGGATCCCGCTCGGAGCTGTTGTTAACTGTGCTTTTCATGTTTTGCGTTATACAAAATTTAGGCATGCCCGTGAACATACACATTTATGGAGACTTACTAGACGGCACAGCACAGGCTGGAGTGGACACTAGAGGAGGCCCCCAGCCCTTCATGTTGTAGGCAGACACCTGGATGTAGTAATAGGTGCCCTGTAAGGACATGACACATGACAGTTAAGGCAAAATTTCAGCTACAATCCACAGAGCAAAGTCAGTTTTCAAAGGCGTGAAACAATCTACAAATGTGTGTTTGCAGTTCAGTGCATTTGTTTGTCTCTTCCTAGGTCCTGGCTTCATTTGTATGTGTGTGTGTGTGTGTGTGTGTG
>JAOXYL010000030.1:19351231-19366509 GCA_028564955.1 Terapon puta
GGAAGAGGTGGTGGTGTGTCACAGCATGATAACACTCATCAGTGTGTGTATGTGTGTGTGTGTGTGTGTGTGTGTGTTGGACACACCAGCTTGCTTCTGAACACAGGCACACACACAAACATTATATTCACACTCGCACACTTGAGCACTGACTCCAGTTGGGAGAAGAATAGAAATGAAGGTGTAGACAGCTATTAATGAAATAAATGTGTTGATACAGGCTGAACAATGCAGGAAAAATCTATTGTGAATGTGCATGTCAGCACCGATAAGCCCCTGTTGTGAAAATGCTCCTTCTTATAGAGAGTCAGCTCATGAGTCATATGGTAACATTCACTGATGGAGTCAGTGGTGAACATGAACATCTCAGGGACTTTCTAACGTTTTGATATGCCAATTTAGAAAACCAGCATATTGAGGGCTGCAAAGGAGAAATAAACTCAGACAGAGATTTCTCACTTTAGCTAACAGCACAAACATTGATAAAAGAAAATGATTTCAGCAGCCCACGCAACCGGTGCCTTTGTACAAGTTGTTATTTTTAAGCTGACAGATGCTCATTAGGTGGTGCAGTTTGACGCAGTATTTGAGTGGTGTGTTGAATGTGGCCTAAATCAAAGTACTGATATATAATAAGGCTGCATGATATGATCCTGAGGCCTCCAGAAACTATGATCGATTCTAGCTGAATCTTCAGGTAAAGTTTAGCTATAGTTAGAAATTCAATAGAAATACAAAAAAAAAACCCAAAACATGAGAAACTCTGTGTTAACAAAACTTTTTGTGATTCTGTACGATTGTAAAGTACACCGACGTGGGTGTGGAGGCCCATGCTACCTGAGTTTCCTATCTAAATCTGTAAACCATTTTCCAAGACTGCTTTCAAACCACAAGCCTCCTGGGTCCCCAGCTGATTTTCTTACTGCCTTTGACCCTGAATGCAACCCTCACACACTCGCGCACACTCGCAGAAAGTAGGCAGAGGGGTGCAGTTTCCCGGCCTCGCTTGTCTTTTATCAGCTTATAAGCAACACATGGAGCCACGCTAACCCCCTGACCCACTGGCTGTCTGTCTCTGCACGCACGCACACACACAAACAGGAACAAATACACACACACACACAGACACTACATTAACTCGCTTTTTTTCTCCCACACCCTGTTTTGTAATTTCTCCCTTTCCTCTTTCTCTCTTTCCAACTCCGTGGTCCAGTTTTCAGGGCTCTTCGTCACTCACTCTCGCTGTCTCTCCCCATCATCTTTTCAATCTGACTTTTCATCTACTTCAGTCTCAATCATTCTCACTCTCTCCTCCTCCTTCACCCCTCCTCTTCTTACCTATTCCAGCCTGACTTCTCCCTATCCTTTCTTCTCTCTTTCAGTTTTACCTCCCTCCCTCCCACTCCACCCCCCTGTCTCTCTGTGTCTGTGCGCTGACTTGAGGTTTGGAGTGGAAACCAGAGTATCAAGTCGGAGACACACAGGACAAGAGGGAGCCAGCCTCATAAATCTCCCTTAGCGTGTAGAGTATTTGTGTGTGTGTGGGTGCATGCGTGTTCTTTTTTTTTTTTTTTTTCAGAAAAGTGTGCATGTAGGTGTGTGCACTTGATCTACTTAATTTGTGTGAGTGTGTGCATTTGTGAATGGGCACACATGTGAGCGGGTTTGTGTGTCTCTTGAGTTTATTTATGTGTGAGAGAATGTGAGTGTGTGTGTGTGTGTATGTAAGAAAGAATAGCCCAGGGTCTATCCAAAAGCAGAGAGGTAAGCAGAAATTCTGCTCCCTCATGTGGACTGGAATCTATAGTCCCTCACCCCGCCAAAAAACTAGTCTCAACAAATTAATATTGCAGGCCAAGACGCAGTTGCAGTACAGACTTAACAGGACACCATCCCAGAAAACAGCGTGAATAAACAGTTTTGCTCTGATGGGAGATGTTTCCCGTGTCATCAAGCGCATCAATAAAAACTAATCTTATATCTATTGTTTCATCAAACTGTGCTGGAGCCACTAAACATGGTACGGAAAACAGCCCCACCAGAAGCTCTCTTTGGTGCTCTATCTGTCCTTACGCTTTCGATCATATTACATGATCTTCATCACCAGATGTTCAAGTTTCCGTCTGAACACTTTAAGGAATTCTTGTCCACGTTGAAGCCACTGACAAAAAACAATGGTATATATTTTCTGTGATGAGTAACACCTGCACGCTGACAGAAGATTATTTATTGAAGTAGACAACGTTTTGATCCCAGTTGAACTGATATTCTTTATGTGGATTATGATTTCCTACACGTGCTCTGTGTATAACTGCACTGTTCCTACTGTACTTTCAGTGAAAATGAAAAAAAAAAACAATAATTGACTTTAGATGCCAATGTTTCTTCTATATTATAAATGATCATGGGCTACATCTAACTCAAATAGTGCTTTGTCCCATTGTGTGCGTCAAAGCTTTTTGGGGTTTGATCAAGTATCAGAATAATGTCATTTTAAGGCAACCACAAAGCAGAAGTAAAATGTCAGACATTCCAGCACAAGCAGGAATCTGGGCCATTCTGTAGTGATCTTTAACAGTGTGTTCTGATCAGAATTTCTAAAGAGAAAAATTATAGGGATCTATAACCTCCTCATTTGTTCCTCTTGTTTGAACTGACAGCTCCCGGCCACAGAAGAAAGGAGAAAAAGTCTAAAGAGAGGATGAAAAAGAAAGAGTGGGGAATATTAAATCAAATTAGAACCAAATGAGGCGAGTGGCACAGTGTCCAAAACCACTTTACACCCGGGCCTCTTGAGCATTGCCCTTCTTTTCCACTAAGACTTTGGTGATTTCTCTGTGTTCTTTTTTTTATCCCCTTTGTGCACAATTCATAAGGATTAGCACTTGGTAACCCCCATTCTCCCCTATACACCCGTCTCAACATAATGTTAACTGTTACAATGTGTGTTTGCTCGTGAATGTGTGTGAGCATGAATATCAAGAAGAAAATCAGACATCAGACATGCAGAGTTTCTGCCACTCGCCGTGTGTGTGCGCATTTGGGCGTGCGTTTGGGCTGGTTTCTCTCCTGACATCGAAGTTAAGACGTCATTGTTAGAGTGCTGTCAGCTCCGAGTTATCCCCGAAGACAGGGTGGCACCAGGCAGAGCAGAGGGGCCTTTAGGGGATGGAGAGGATT
This sequence comes from Terapon puta, assembly GCA_028564955.1. Lineage (NCBI taxonomy): Eukaryota > Metazoa > Chordata > Actinopteri > Centrarchiformes > Terapontidae > Terapon > Terapon puta. Next base: position 19,354,412 of record JAOXYL010000030.1, read on the forward strand.
TACCCCCCCCCCCCACTCCAGCATATACTGCATAACCACACACATCGCAATCAAACACTGACTGGTGAACTACCAAGTGCACTCATTCCAATTTCAACTTTTAGTTATGAAGCGTGTATGGTCCGAGTGCCGAATGCTGCATTACACGTTGATGTTTAAGTACTTATGTATAGAGTTTCCTCTCCAGGCGTACTGCGGGGGAACTGTTATGGGAAATAAAAACTGCTTGGCCGACATAGATGGCTGCCTCTCCATTGTACTCAGGGGTTTTGGCTAAGGGCTGGAACTGCCTCTCTGTCACCATGAGAGGATATGGAAATAAAGTCTTATTTACTGGCCCCGTGCTGGAACAGAACCCGTGTCCCTTTACGGCCCAAGTATTGACTCTTAAGACTCTACTGGATGTCTCCCGTGTCCACGTCATGCACAGGAAACAAGGCAGCAAATACAGGCGCCAGCGGGAAACACACCTATGTTCGAGTGTATTAGAGTAGATATTGAAATTATGTTCTCGTAATGAATACATAATAAAGAATCCTTTTAGTGACATACAACGAACTTCAGGCTGACCCTAAATCAGAAATGTTCTCTCATGGCTTTTAGAGAACCGGAGGTTAAAGTTGATTTTTATTCAGAATTCTCTCAACAGAAATCTCACAAGGCCACCATTTTTACCCAACCACGTCACAGTACATGGTAATTATCAATACTAATGGCTTCCTGGGGGAAAGAAAAGGGTCAATATTTTTTCAGCAATCTTAACAGGCGGAAAATACCCTTTTATTTCCCCTTCAACACTCCCTCTCTCCCCCTGCTTCTACTCTTTTCTCCACCCATACCCTAGAGCCCATTTACTATGATTACCAATAACAATAACACCGCCATTATCTTTTATTATCACATTTTCCCAAGGCCCTGCCAGCTCTTAGAGACTTTGATAAAGCTACAAAACGGCTCCTGTTTCAAGTTTGTATATGGGCTGCCTTGGCTCAGAATTCCCTTAATAGTCACAGTTTGTTTGGGTATCTGACTTGAATCGACATAAACGGCAATGGTCCACTAAATAGATAGTAAAGTGTTAAGCCACCTGAGACTGCTTTACTGCGGAGGGCTGCTGGTAGGTTTCCAACTTCGTATTTAACATAATCCTTGTGTTACTTTCCTCCTAAACGTTTTGATTTAAAGAGTGCAAGGTTGTACACAGATACACGGGATTAAACCTTAATTTGACTTTAAAGTATCTATTGGCAGATAACCCCACATTTCCATATTTCACTTTCATTAGCAGCAAACACATTCTAGTGCTTCCTCAAACAGTTTTCCAGCCTCAATTTCAAGACACAGGAGACTCAGTAAGGCATCCAACAGTTCTTAGACAAAAGATACCTATTTAGGTGTTCATATAATATATATGAAATGCATCACAATCTTTGCATATGCTATATAATAGGAAAGAACGTGAACAAATAAAACTAGAAACGCCATTTTTAACTTTTAAGTGTAAGATGAATAACTGTAATATGGTGTTCTTTAAAAATGCCTAGCTATAGAAGAAGTACTGTGTCTCATTGCAACTTATTGCTGCAGGTTTTCGCTGTAGACTAAGCGTTTCAACCCAGTATATTTGACGAGTTAAAATACAGCCGCAGTTACTTCTGAATATGCTCATAAATAGTGAGTAAAACAATGAGACAGAATGCTTAGACAGACTACAGGAAGTGCTATAAATGTCGGACAATCCCAAAAATGCAACTGACTCAGGGGATGTTTTCAATAGATGCTACTAGCACACGTGTTTTCCTTCTGACCGCGTTGATGACTGCGCATTCCAGAGGAGCAGCACCGGTCTTGTCGGGAGCCGGACCGACCTCAATTCACCTCCCAGTAGCATGACTCAGGCCTCAACCTAGAATCTCTCCTCCTGGGGTCCCTTGTTTATTATGTCACAAAAGGCCAGTCACACTCCTGTAACGGTGGCTCGCCCCGGAGAAAGTCAGAAATCCAGCTGTAGCCGAACGCCCACCACCCAACACCACCACCACCAACCCCCCCCCCCCCCCCCCCCCCCCCCCCCCCCCTCATAAATGAGCATGTCCAATCTACCCACTGCGTTTCATTAAAACCAGACTACATCAATCAGGGCCTGAACTTTAAAGGCCAGGTCCCCTCTCCAGCAACATGGGAGAAAAACACACGGAGCAGTTAAAGTAAAGGACCTCACACTGCACATACACTCCAACGCTCATACACTTAACACCACATTTCTACTGGCGGACCACACATCGCAACGCTAGCCCGAGACCACACAGTAGGTCTCATAAGGCTGACAAAAGACCTCGTAAGACCTCACACCGGGCCCTAGCATGATTCGATAGGACCTTAGAGAATCCCACACCTGTAACTGCACAAACCGCAAAGTAACTCCACTGAATAGCTACTGTAGTCCCCGCACAGCAATTAGAAACCTGGAAACTGTTTAGACCCGTGACTGTTTGGACATTTTTTACTTGACAAAATTAAGTGCAAAGGAAGTGTAAGATCCGCTTTAACCCGGGGCTATTTTCCCAGTGGTGAGAGAAATATAAAGGAAGAGCCAAGAACACATAGCAGGAAGCTCAGGGGGGATGCCAGATGGACGGACGGCAGGATGGATGGGTAGATAAACGAGTGGAGGCCAGGCAACAAGAGGAGAGACTGGGAAGGAGTCCCATGGGTGGGGACGGGAAGGCAGCCTCGTGATGGAAAGCTTTCAAACTCCTTTCATCGGCTGCCTGAGGACTGGAGCTTTACAAGAGCAAGATGAGCCGGCGCCACTGGAGCTGCTTGGCGCTCTTCAACGAAACCCAGACGCAGAGACAGAGCAGGACCCTATCACCACTCCGCCCACTCTCTGCCCCCGCCCCAAACACCAGCCCGCAATCCTCCGCGACCTCAGCCTCGACTCTGTGTACAGACGTGTCATTGCTCAACAGCAGTTGTCACTCACTTGTCAGCCGTTACTTTTTTTGGATTTGGATTGTGACAAAGTGGGAGACTCTTCAATTCAAAGTCGCCTGTTGCGAGTTTATGAAGTCTTATTTCATCTCATCTGAGCCTCAGGTATGAGTGTTGCAACTGCTTCCCGCCACTTTACAGCATTTATGAGAGGAGGGAGTGAAGTACATCATCGCAATCCAGTTTCATAGGGATCATGAAAGAAAGTGATTATGAAGATTAGTCTTTGGTCTTACCAGTCCACACTAAGAGATCGTCTCCTGTAGGATGGGGGTCTGTCCGAGGAGGTCTTCTCTGCTTTGGCCACCCGTTCTTTGAGGGACAGGCGATGGGTAAATTTGGAGATCCCTGACTCTGACCTTGGGGACAGAAGAAGAGTGAATAGATGAAGACGCTGTTGACTGGGACTGGTACACATGAAGTTTGTCCCACAGTTTGAGCAATCTTCAAAAACCCTCTGACTTTCACCATATTCCCATGTCAGACATTATACTTTCTCGCATGTGAGTTCAAGAGCAGTTAACAACCATTTAACATGCACTGGATGTCCTGGTAGTTCCTTTTTCTCAGCCCTCAGTATAAATGATGTGTAATAAGAAAACACAGAAGGGGCTGATATTGATGTAAGTATTGCTGGAGAAGATGAATGTCCAAGTAAATTGAATCCTCTTATCTTCTTAAGCCTAAAACTAAACTCAGTTCTACAGGAATCACAATACTTGGAGGAAATGTAGTCTGTTAAGTTGATAAACAGTGTAACAATGCTGCAGTTCCCACAGGAAACATTAGGTTTCAGGGAAAGCCGCATACTTCCTGCCCAAATTTCTCCAAATCTTTTTCACAGAAAAAAAGAAACGTGAAGTCACACACATTTTAATCTCCTCTGCTGGGCTGCCAATGTCCCAGTTCAACTTTTCGCTCAAAATTAAAAACAGGAAATGTAATATTTCTTCCATTCCAGCCCGGGACACATTTGATGAGACTCAGCATTTCAATATTGCTGTGGTAACAGTGGGGACTAATCAAAAAGTAATAATATTCTCTATCAAAGAGCCAGGCTCACAGAGGAACATTGCCGGAGCACAGAGCACTCTGATGTAAAAATTCTCAAGACTTATTAAGCACTGGGTTATATAAATGTAGCCAAAGTGAATAAAAATATGTGGATAACTTTAAGGTAAGTCAAGTCACTGTTTAAAAAAAACAAACATTTGAAATGAATAATTGAAGGAATCTCCTGTTTGTCTTTTTTTGACAGAAGACTCCATGAAATGATGCCCAGGCATTGTGCAGCATTCTACACTCACCTAAAGTCACGCACATGCTGTTTGCATTTCAATATGAAATGATAAAGCATGCCTAATAATGACTCACGTACTTGCACACATGCATAGATCTCCTCTCAACCTGAGCCAAAAAGTGTTTTAGTCTCCATGGTGAGCTCTGTTGGAGACAAACTGCAGGGATGGTAGGACTAAGAGGAGCACAGCCTACTGGGGAGCACACTGCCACTCAGAAACAAAGACTGTCTTTGCCATCAATGTCGCCAGTTCATGTGAGATGCTGCCGAAATAACAGTCCACATAAGGCTTTGATAAAATGAGACTGATGAAATCGTACATAATAGTTTGTACCGTTGCCTTTGATGACTGAACAGTGACATGGATGAATGACAGCCTGGTGATGCATCCAGTTGCACCTAATTCAATTGTCAATTTGGCATGTTAGATGCTCATTTTTGGCATCCTAATGCAGAGGTCTGATCGGACGTTGAATGAGTAATTCGAAGGTTCTTGTCCAAGAGACTGCTTTTCTTCAGGGAGAAGACAGAAGGTCTGAGAGTGTCCTGTCAAGGCTAATGCTTCTATGAGGGACCGATTAGATCTGAGAGAGTGATTACTGAAAAAGATGAAATTGGATCAAGACGTTTCTTGCATCACGGACTTGTACGTAACATAAAAAACAAAGACAAAGTGCCAGATGAAGAGTACATCTCAATATTTGATAAATATTTTGCAGAATGATAGTGGGCATGAAATCAAAGCATCTGGATCATGGACTACAAACGAACCATCAGTATGATACTACTTTACAATAAATATTCACTTCTATCTGTCTAAAATTGGAACGCTTTTTGATTGAAATGAAACCCTGGAAATATTCTCTCATGCTCTACAACAGGCCAGCTGTCTCACTATGAAGACTTTGCCATAAGCTGAGATGAAAATACGCGACTTCTCATTCAAAATGACCTCATGCTATGGCTTATCTAGGAGAACAGCCCCCAGTCCCGCTGCCTTCGTTCCCACTCCTACACCCTCAACTACTGTTTCCTGACCCTACGCCAGCTTCTCCAAAGAGTTGGTTGACCTCGAAGACAAAGAGGCATATTTTCCTGTATGAATCACACAAATGGGGTGTGGGATTTTGGTCAGATGGCAGAGCAACCCCTAATTGATGGTATTAAGTTAGGCTGGGCTTCTTCTTCAAGGGCTTTTAATTAAATTAGTAGCACTGCCCTGTGCATGCCAGCTACTGCCAACCATTGATGCTGATGCGCCTTTGCGTAAGCTGTACGCTGCTCGGACAAATTCAGATTCATAAATAGACTATAGGAGTAATTAGTCTGGATCATCATTGGTTGTTAATAATCACCTTGGTCTAAATAGATCTAATATGTTTGGCCTGTGACCAATACTTATGCTAAGAGTTCCCCATGAAACTTCAAACAAACTTCTGGATCAAACGCATGACACGACAGGACCATAGGATAATGACTTCAATGCCACAAAAACACATAGGATCACGACTTCAAAGACGTGGGGGCCAGTGGACATAGAAGAGGACTCAGGGAATCCCTTTGAGGGGTTTAGAGGAAAAATGGACATGCGAAGCAGGTGGGTCTCTGTGGAGGGGATCTGCCGGCAACTGGCTGCCTCTTGGCTCCCTGAGAGCCTCGACCCTGGCTCCGCCCCATGCAGCTGTCCCCGATAACATCATCACAGCAGGCACAGAGTGGTGATGCAATCCCCTTGGAGGCCCACTCAGGATATCCCGGTCGATTATCCTCTCATCAGAATTATATTTGCTCTTTCATTTTCCCGGTGTTGATTACAGTTTAAAGAATCAGTCATTTGATTGATTGTTTTTCCTTATTGAACTGTGGCTCGCAGAGGATGCATTAAATCATATCACTAAAACATGATGTGATGGTGAAGCTGTGTGAACCTACACACACACACAACCAGTGAAGCTTTTATTGTAAACCACCACCAGGAAAATACAGAGGAGACAGCCAGTGAGTGGGCACCTGCCAGCCAACCACAATTTAAAAAAAAAAAAAAAAAAAAAAAAAAACCCTTACACTTATAGAGCCACCGTAGACACACCTGTATGTGTCAGACATTTCAGTTTCTCATCACACACCTCAGTCATTTCAGCCCTGCTCTCAGTGAACACAGACAAAAGCTATTTTTAATCATTTCAGACCACATGCAGAAAGGCTGCAGATCACTCGGGGAGCTAAGCTGCACAGCATGTGTGCACGATGGCCAGCAGCTCTGCAGGGGAAGCTTTCTTTTCCATCTTTTTTTATATTTTTTTTATTTTATTGGAATTTATTTGACCTTTTTTAAATTTCTGCTCCTTTACTTACAAGTGTTGTCAGTGTCGACCTCAGAGTTCCAGCCTCAATCCACTGAAGGATGGATTTCTATGAAACTTTGTGGTCCTGAGATGACGATGCATGGCACCTGGAGGATAAATCCTTTGACTCTGGTGATCCATACTTTTCCAGGGAAACATCTGAACATCTGATGGACTTGCATTTTTTTTTCTAAATGAATACTTGAGGTTCCCAGATGCTGTGTTCTATGTGCATTGGTGAATCTTTAACTTTTCCACCAGCCCCACTATGAGATTGACATTTGTAAGATTGCTGTGATCTGCTATGGACAAACTTTCATTTTATTTATTTTTCCAACATGTTATTCAGAACCAAACTGCAAAACCAATGACACTCTCACCTCTGCCAATAATAGTTTTGCTAAGGGAAAACAACATCATGCTAACACACTAAAACTGTATGCATGATGAATATTACCTGATAAATGTCAGCGTGTTAGCTCTTTTTCATCGCTACTAGTGTAGCTGTAGACTAACCCTACTACTAACCCTAACCCTTACAAGTAGAGATAACTGTTTTCATTATGATGTTAACAACTTTGAAAGAATCAAAATTGGACAGTATATTTTAATTAGTTGATTAAACACAAAAACCTCTACCTTGTTTGTGATTGATATTCAGTTTTATTTGTCATAAAATCCCTTGTCCTCACTTTCATACAATAGTCCAAGTGTATACAAGATACGATAACTGTTCCTAATAAATCCCTCTAATGTGGCAGCCCACCGCTGCCTCACTCCAATGTGACTTAGATTATGATCTTGCCAGCATTAGTAACTTTCCCCAATCCTGCAGCACAAGAGCGCTTTTGTCAGCAGTGAATGGCTTGTGGGGCGATACGGAGAAAATGTTCACCTATGCTCGCACACACACCTAAAACTCTCACACACACTTTCACGCTGTCACTGCGAGGGATCGCTTTCTTGCAAACAACTCACCTAATGTCACTTTGCCTCTCTGTTCTGTTGCCATGGCAGCAATTAACTGTTCAGAGGTATTCATGTGCAGAACAAACTCCACTAAAGAACTGATTGTTCTTGCTCACAGTACACAAAGCTATCGAGTGTGCACTTTGACCCCACTCATAGCCTCAGTAACCCGCTACTATTTGAGAGCGAAGTTAAGACTGCGTGGAATTCTAGCAAAACCACTACAGCACAAATAAGTTTAACAGTGTGTTACAGGGAGACGCTTATTTACACTGTAGATTGTAAATATTACGAAGTAGGAATAAAATATTATGTCCCAACTCCCAATGGTGTAAATTATTCAGTTTATTGTTTCAATGAAGTACTTCCAAAGCTGACAAAGTAATTTCTTTGCTAAATGCGTAAGAAAAATAATATTTTAGTAACATATTAGTAGTTTTTAAAAAAAAAAAAAAAGTATTATTACTATAACTTATTTATTTATTTTATTCTATCTTACAATCCTTGGAGCTGTCGGTTTTCTTCGCACACTAATGTACAGTATTATGGTTTAATACTATGTTTTGCGTTCCTGCTCTCTTGGATGACACCATGCATCATATTTGAATATTTGAATCATGGGAAATAGTATAATAGCATGCTCTGCATAGCTTCTAAGATCATACGGTGGGTTTTGTTTGAGACGTGTTTATAAAGGGATCCCACTGAAACCGGTAGAACTATATGCATTACACAATCTATGTGGTCTGTCTGAGGTTGGGCTGCCCTTAACCGCAGATCTTATTGCAGATTACTAAGGCACAGACACTATAGTAAATCATAAGCAGGACAGACAAATACCTGACCCTGTTTCAGCAATTATGGGCAATGGCTGCCTACCTAAAACAACTATTTTGGAAAGGAGGAAAAACAAAGCGCTCTCCTGCTATGGCCTCTTATCCGTGCCAATGGAACTCTAATACGCCAAAAAGAATGTGGGCACCCACCCATATAACAGATACATGCAAATGAAATGGACGCAGGCACACATGCTTACCAGCTCGTGCACACACATACACAAGGGCAGTTTAATTCAGGAACATACCCCTAAATGTGTTTCATTAGGCAAACAAAAAGGCTTTCAGTGGTCCAATCATAAAAGAACGCAGCCAAGCTATGAACATTGCTAATTAAAATCTGCTCAAAGAAAGCCTTGTTTTCCACTCACCATCTCCATCCAAACCCATGTCTGTGTGTACGTCTCTCTACATGGTGGAGGCCGCTTTTATTTCACTTGGACCGAGGTCTCACCAATAAAACGTACCGATATTTCTTCGAGCAAACAAGCTTTTCCTTCAGTTGTGATACGATTACATTATCTGGATTGCTCAAAGTGATGTTTAATCGTCGATAGCAGTGGGGGTCAATAAATGAGAAGCAATATTACCGCAGTGTGTTGCATAATACCTGATGCACTCTGGAGCCTGATGAATTTGGCTCGCCTGCTCGTTGCTATAAAATTGTCTGAAATAACGCATCAGAATTGTACAATGCACAACTAAAAGCAAGTCAACATGGAGCAAATATGTTGACGAGAAAGATAATTCTTCAAGCACCCACATGGGTCCAACGGAGACGGGAGGCACAGAGCAGTCAGCTCGTTGCCTTGACAAATAAATCTTACCAATAACTGCCTCGACTTCAAGTGCTAATGATCTAATCATAACGCTACTTGCCAAAGGAGGGGACTCTGTTACCACCCTACGCACATCTTCTCATATGCTGCCCATCCACCCACTCCAGTAAACAGAGATATTTCCATCTCGGCTCCTTTCCCTCCATCCCTTCATTTGCACGTTTCTGAGTCACACTTAACGTCTCATCTTTTTTTTTTCTTCTTTCTTCACAAACGTCTCCCTTTTATTACTTTGCTGCGTCTAACTTCTGTTTTCCACGAAATCGGCACACACACAATTTGTCAGGGAGACAAGAATGAGGGAGGAATTCGGCGTCTTTTTTCACTTTGGTTGGCTCCCTGTGGTGTTGGGTTTGATACCGTTCCCTCTGTGTCCCCCCTTCTGCGTTTGATGTGTGGCATAAGGCTGACTCAACACAGTGAGATATACCGATGATGGATCTGCAGTCAAATTAATCTTGAACTGAGCTGACAAGCGCATGGAAGCCAGCGAACTATTAGAGACTGTAGCTGGAGTGCCCTACCACCAAGGCGGGAGGGGCAAAGCGAGCGGTACCACAGACAGACTTCTCTTTCCACTCACTTTTGGTTAAGTTGGATAATAATGTGAATGTGATCTGGAGGAAACTGATATGGGGTGATTTAATAGCTATCACATTGGGGAGATGTGGTAACACCCAATTGAACATACAGCGGCATGCACCATTCCAGCAGACACACTTATGGCACGAAGGCACTTAAATGTTAGTTACTTCCCGAATCCAAGGTGACCAGAAGCACGGACTCTGTGATTCATTAGCGATGAAAGATACAGTAACACAGTAAAGTGTCTCGGGAGCCAGACTTATCTGATCGAATCTGAAAGCCTTATCCCTGGCGTCAAAAATCAACACTGACCTGACGATGCTCACAGGCTGCCGCGCCACAATATGAAAACATGACATCACGTGATATTGTAACCCACTAATGGTTCTGCACAGAATCTCATAATTCTCCGCAGAATCTCCATATAAAACTCCACATAAAATTCCAGCTGGTCTCCTCTAGGACACAGAAAAGCTGATAAAACCTTGTGGAGCCTGGATCTTAACCCCCTGTATCGGCACACTCAGTACTTCTGACGGCCTGCGAGGGTTCATGGCTCGCTGGCTGACTACCTAAATGGTGCATAAAAGTCAAATGAGTGAGCATGCATCCCAGTCGGAGAACATCTATGCGATCATTTGAGTGAATGAGTCTGAATAGCTAATGTGAGTCCGTGGTTGTTGATCTGTGTCCCAGCCTTAGTTCGAAACCAAAGAGTTTGAAGGTCTGGCCTGACAGAGGTGGACTCCACTCTGGTATCGTGTTTATGGCCTTGAAACAGCTTTAAACATCAACACACGCACAGAGCACCCCGCTTTCCCCCCATCAACCCACAATTGAGCACGGCGTCGAGATTCCAATCAGGGTTGAGCCAGCAGACTGAGGGGATTATTTATGCTGGAAAGGAGAAGGGAACCTCGAGGAGGGAGAGAGATGTGTGCGCGTTTCGTGCATTTCTATACTTGTTAGGTCCACGGGTCTGCGCTGAAAACAGGAGGTTGAGCAAAATCCTCCAGCATCTACAGCTGTAATTTAAAGAGCTAATTTATAGTTAAAGCCAGGATTTTTATGTTTTAAGTTACTAGGATTAGGTTTAGGAAAGTTAAGGTTACACATTCAGCGGTTTGTGTTAGTGTTGGGTATAGGAGTGGGGAAACACACACAGACACGCATGCATGCACGTACATTCACATCCACACAAATACCTCTTTCAGACAGACAAAGTGACGTGGCTTAAACCCACGGTGGCAGTCCATCTGAAGGAGTCGCACATGAGAACGCACATCATCAACCCTGGGTTTGCGGCCGCCGTCTCAACCCGGTTTGGATGCGGGTTGGACTCTGCTCAGCCTGGTAAACAGGCGTTTATATCGGGTGAGAATCCAATTTAATGCTATTGAGGTTTAAACAACATTTAAGTGAGTACTCAGCAAAAATAATATTTCTTTGTGCTGGCAGCATGGACCAGTTTTCCACCTCTTGACTATAAACGGAGAAATTCCCCACTTGACAGGCCATGAGGAATGCCTGAACAGTCCCTCTGAGGCTAAAGGCAGGAAGGACTGATGACACTATGGTGAATCTTCTGTTAGACTGTCTCATTTATGGGGTAAGGTAGAGGTTCATTCCACTTTTACAACTCCATAGGTCCTGTCCCATGAAGGAAGGTGCTGTTGTGGGATTTTAAAAAAATGCAGGAAATGCGTAACCCTCAGCTGGCCACCATGACGGTGCCTACTGAGCAGTGCCAGACTTTTTCAGGTTAAGTGAAGGACGATGCTCTGGAGTCAAAGTTGATTTCAAAATTCCTGTGAGCGACCATAAAATGGAGATCGCGGTTGAAATGCTGAGTTGGCCTGTTTGTACCGAGAGCAGTTTAATCCTGAAATCGTATTTGTACGGTTGTGAGCCAGCAAGCTGCGAGCATCCAAAGTGTTGAGATGTTTTTGGGAGAGCTGATCAGATTTTGATGTGTGGTTTCAAACTGGAGGGGAGAGGTTTGGTAAAGGATTCGACTTGTTGTGCAACAAAATAGAAAGACATTTTCCCTGAGAATTCCCTCAGCTAGTGTGGTTGTGAGGATGGTCTGTTTGTATGTTGTGTTGTTGCCTGTGTGTGCATGCTCAAGTATTTAAAGCTAGAATGGAAAAGGCAATGGACTGCTGCTGTTCAAGTACTCCAAATTAAGCTCTTTCTCCCTTTGCATCTTTCTCTCTCTCTCTCACTAACA
>JAOXYL010000030.1:19366646-19386843 GCA_028564955.1 Terapon puta
CACACACACACACACACACACACACACACACACACACACACACACACACACACACACACACACACACACACAGATAGGGGGATAACTTCACACCAGTATACATTCTCCATATTTGAGAAACACATGCTGGATCAACAGCAGGGGTACAAATGCTCTTACAGAACGTGTGCACACATACACTGCAGATCAACTGTACAAATAGACACACACTCAGATAGCCAGCCAGGGGCAGACTCCTCCGGCCCGCTGAGTTAGCTCCCTCTCCTACCACCATTACCACTATTGTAAATACTCCTCAATATGTATTTACACTGGGATTTCAAAACCCTGGAAAAAAATGAGGTGAAAAGAAAAAAAGGCTGGAAAAATGGAGGAATGTGTTTCGCGTCGGTCAGACAGCGGCAACCCTCAGCCCTTATTATCTTTCTGCTAGAATTTGCCTTGGATTGTCCCCCTGGGGGATGAGATAGAGTAATGCGGTGGGTCCTCTCGTGTTTGCACACTTACTTCTCTGTCACTTTCTCATCTCTTCTTCCTTCTATCTGCTGACTTCCAAAAAATAAACTGCGCCGGTGTGCATGAGACATCTTTTCCGTGTTAAAGTGTGTCGGCATGTGAGCGTCTTTGGTGTTTTACAGATAAGATGTACCTCACTGGCCTTTGAGTTTAAGATATTACAGCATGCTCATTTTTATCTCTCATCTCCTGTCCTCTCATCTGTGGATCTATTTGATCAGCCCCATTCATTTCTTTGTGTAGTGTGCGCTGAATGAAATTCATAAAACCTGTGATGTCACCCACATTGTGCCGTGAATTGAATGCTGCAGGGCTTTGGCTCCTGTGTAACCACGGCAACAAGCAGCTACTGCTGGGAGGAAAGTCCTTCAACTGTGGGGAGTGTGGCGGTTAAAAAAAAAAAGAGGGGGCACGGTCTCTTTAGAGGGAAAAGAGTTAGAATAATTGAGAGTGTCTGAAGTTTATCTCAGCAATATATCAGAGGAACAGAGGAACCCTGTTTCCCTTCAAAGACCACTCCACTAAATAATTCATGACGAAATGGAAGTAACTTGATTGACAACAGTTAATTTGCAGGCTGAACATAAAGTTTTTAGAATTAAAACAATTTCTTACAGATGGAATTTTACTTTCAATTTGTTTTCCAAATGCATAAAGTCATTCCACATCTGTCATCATCTGAGCCCACTTAAGGAAGCCCTTTATAATGAACATAACTGATAATAAGGCATGTAAGACATCTTTCAAGTCTTATACATCTTGCAAGTGTGGTTGCAAATGCAAGTGTGGTTTGCCAGAAGAGAGGATGTCTAAAATTGTTTTACTGTGGAAGTAGGAAATCAAACCAAACTGTATAATATATTACATGATTCTATTATCTCAACAAAACTAAGTCAGGCACATCGCTAAAGAACAAATCTGCCATCTTACGAACCTTAACTTACTCCATCTTACACACATGCACACACACCTACGTCACCCTCATATGAGAACAATTACATGACCTGCTCCCGTGAATAAATTAGTCTAATCAAGTTCCCTCTTCCCTGACATCCGTACCTAAATCCCTTGTTCTATAAAAAAAGCAAAGCATCCCCCAGCCTCCAAGACAGCCCCAGTGCCCTGTCCTTCTACTATTTCTTCCTTATCCTTCCTATCCAGAATACAGATACAAAAGACAAGTTAAGCAAGTTCTCTTACATTCAGTACAAGCCTTCATGAGCGTGCTTCACAATTATGAGTATACAAGTGTGTATAAACAAGTTCAAGCTGCTCTTTAAAGGTGTCTAAAGAGAGTCAAGGAGCCAAAACTCCAAAAGTGCAACATAAAGTACTTTAGTTTTAAAGCAGTGTACAGCTAAGATGTCTGGGAGGCTCTTTGTCTATCTCTGATCAACTGAGGTTTATCTGAGTGTTAAAGTCATTAACAAAAAAGGTAATTAAGTCAATTCATCATCAACCAAAACAACAATAAAATAATGTAAAAGCGCAATAAAATCTCTAATAAAAATGCTTTGGAACATGTATAGTAGCTGTAATACTCTGCACAGTGTATAATAAGGCATCCTGAAACTCAAAAAAACTGCAAAGGCATTTGGAAATGAGTTGCAATGATTCAAGAGGGCCAAAATAAATGAAAGAATGATCTGAAGGAACAATGAGCTACATTCTAGCAATATTCCATCCAAGGTAAGGAGAGGAACAACTCAAAATCAAGATCTTTGACACACTGGTCAAGAATAAGTAAGCAAATTAATAAATAAAAGATACCTAATACATTCTTTTACCTTGTGGGGTAAAGCAGATAAAAATAGCAAGCAAAATAGAATGAGATTCAGTAAGTTTCCTGCTATATAATGCCTTTTGAATTTAAAATGATAAAATTCTCAATAAAAAAGTGTTGCTTGACATTTTATAGCAGCGATAGAATATACCTTATTAACTATTCATCATCTTCATAAATGAAAAGACAAACAAAAAGATTGAATAGGAGCCAGGACGGAGAGGTTGTGATTGTTAGTATGGTGGAGATAATACAGATAGGATATTAAAGATCACAGACTAACACACAGCCACGGAGGAAAACAACATGCACACGCCTGTACATTGTTAGTTGCTCCACAGGTCAATGACCATTTTGAGATGTAAAACATGTGCATGTATGCATGTGTGCATGCTGCTTCTATTTCTCCTATTACATATGTCCATTTCTGCTCATTCCCACGTTTCTGCAGGCACAGATATATGTGCGGCAGATTATGCCGAACACCTTTCTCTTGCCTCTTTGTCTGGGAAGGACTCCTGTCACTTGACATTCCATGATTATTCTACTGCTCCTTCAATACAGCTGCTTGTCTCCTGGCAACAGATGTCTCCGATTCTGGCACAAGGTGTGCTCGCTGTGCCAGAACACCTGGCACATCAGCACCATCAGATATGACAAAGAAAGTATACATGAGATAAGATACAAGATATGCCTGTGCCGTTATCAGTGAACTATGGCAGTTTTTGTAAAATGCTGTGATTTTAGGACATGCCTGGTACTATAAAACCACTGCAAGGAGAGACAGATGAAATGCACAGCAGAAAGCTGTATTTTACTGAAGAGTCACACTTGCAACTGCTTGTAAAAAGATAAACAATCGATGGTTACAAGAATACCTGGTTTTCTGAGACAGCTGGGATGTACTCTGTGAAAAAAAAAGTCTTACACACAGTGAAGAGTAAGTTCAGAGTTTTCCAGAGAACCGAATTGAGGCTCCTGAAATGTCTTCATCCAGAATGAAGAGAAAAAAAATAGTTACAACCTCCAAGGCCCTATCAAGCATCCATAAACACAGAGAAACTCGCACAGAGCCATGCCGGCTGCACTGCTGCTGGGAAGACCACGACATGAGAGAGATCCGTGCTGAAGATAAGTATGGATGTCCATGGCTTTGGTTGCTGGGCAACTAAAGTATACAGGCAAGTTTGATTTAAGTTACCGCCCCACTTGTCTTTCATTCTGTGCTCATTGTCAGCTGACAGCAATGTGCAGTGCGCATAAAATTTGGAGTTAATTGTTAGGTGTTGTTAGTTTTTCACACAGTGAACTCAGACAAAAGCACGAATTCCAGTAAGATGCATATTTTTTGTCCCATTATTGATCCAAACACAGTACAGTAGGGTATGTTAATGACAAGCACAAATAAAATTAAATAAAAGCCAATGGTTATTGAGCAACAATGAGAATATATTCACAGCCAGGGCTAGTTTGTTCTCATTTAATCAGTGTTGAGTTTACAAAAGTGATCTTTATTCCACCTATTTCTTGGGATAATGAAAAGAAAGAACAAATCTTGAGGGCTTTTGCTGACAAATCAGACTTCTATTTGGATCTATCCAAACAGTGCCATGCTGAAAAACTGTTTTACTGTTATGAAATGGATTATGGGTCAGGCTAAGACAGACTTAACTTGCTTTTCAAACAAACACACACATACACACACAGAGACACACACTGTAATTCACTGGCATCCAAACTCAGAGGAAGTGAGCTGCCTAATGTTCTTTTTAAACCAAAATGACACATTAGACATAATCAGTTCTATTAATTCGCTGATGACTTACTTCTTATGCTGATTCTCCTTGCGGTCAGCTGAGCCCAGACTCTGGAAATAAGAGACGAAAAACACACATTATAATCACTATCTAAGACAAGCATACTGTGCTTTTCCATCCTACTGACTTGGAATGCAAAGAAAATTCAGCTATATTACCCGCTGTAAAACCATGGGGTAGGTTCAGGGGATATGTTAAGTGTGCAGTATATTCTGTTACATCCAAGTAGGCTTGGCTGTCCTTTAGATTCAGATGTTACCTTAAATATTAATTATGTGTACACCTGCACAATGCACACTGCCCTCAATCAAGGCATCAGCAAGTTAATTAACCTTACAAACAGTCCAATTCCACAAACACAAAGAAAGAGATGTCCCGCTTTCTCCCTTAATTGAGTTTGGTTTATTACAGTCGAGGTGACCTACAGGTAATGTATGTCTCCACACGCCCGCTAATTTGGACATTTACCTTCAAGGCAATGCCGATAAAATGATCAATGCCACCCTGTAAGAGCCAATTACATGGGTAATGACCTTGTCTCCAGTGAAAAATAATGAGCTTCCTAGCTATAATTACAAAGAGTTATCCAGTGGATTTACTTGATTCACATGCATTTATCAAAATGTGGTGTGTTGGTGCATTTGCACGTGTGTGCAGGGAAGAAAAAAGTTTGAGAGGAGGCAAGATGAGAGAATGAAAGACAAGCTTAAAAGCCATTTCCCCAATGATGAAGTCAACTGAGTTTAGAAACTCTAAGTGCAAAAACAATACTTCCTGCCAGCTCTGCTCAACAGGGGACATTTGACTGCATCCCTCTGGCAAAGCCAACTTATTAGGCATGTGTATAGAGCACACACACCGCCATAGAAACATACCTGTATACAAAGGCACACACACGCACGCTGTCAGCGGTGACACGCGACACAGCCACGCACACACAACTGGCCTCGGGCTGCAGATAGCATTTTTGGAGTGAAATTCTGTGGCTGTTTTGCATTTCTATCTTTGGCAAGAAGGCCAATTCAAGCTCCTCATATGAGCCATTCCCACCCCCTGCCTCAGTCCACAACCAGTGGCACCTTGGGACTCAATGAAGCATCTGCAGCCCCTTTGTGAGATGGCCAGGCCAGTATTTTCAGTCATTTCCCAAATTATCTACATGTAGATCAGCGCACTTAACCTTTAAAACTGCAGAAAATGTGATGTAACTTTTCTCTATGCCACAATCTAAGATGAGTACTTGTGTAGAGGTGGTGACTGGTTGACTCATTTCCCCTGACGAGGAAATGTACTGTACCAATTTAAAAATAGTTAAAAACAGTTCACACTAAAACTGAAGCAGCGTGGATGAATAATATGTAAATTCGGGGGCACAAAAGGATTTTAATCCTTGAAACTATATTGCAACAATTTATCTGCACTGTCTAAATTCAACGTACCAAAACACTGATTCGAGGACCAGAAAAACCTTTGCTTTCACTGGTCTTTGAGATGCCATGACAAAAAGGGCCCAATGTCTCCAATTTTATCAAAACTCTGGAGCCATGGCTATCCAACAAAATGTTAGAGTGGTACAGGACTTTGAGCATGTGCTTAAAAAAGAAGTGAGGAAAAAGCACTCCCTCCCTTTGAATCTCAAACTGAACATCAGAGGGAAATGTTTTGAGTGCGAGTGTGTGCATGTGTGTATGTGTGCGCTTTTATGTGTGCAGTGCAGTGACATTTTGACCAGCGATTGGCTCCTCTGTGAGTATTAGTCTGCATGTGAGGTTCATCCTCGTGGTGGGGAAAGGACAAGCCATACTGAGTGACTGACCTTTCACCTGTCAGCTCCCCCACAGCGCCCTCACGTAGTGCCACTGTGCCATGGGGACGAGGGCAGGTGGGTGTTTGAAGGATTTGAAAGATAGATAGGTCTGTGGGGGGTGAAGGGGGACTATTTTAGAGCCACCTTACGGGCTGAATTAATTACTGCATCAGAAGATAAATTAGTAGGCTGAGACTTAATTTCTTAAAGGAAGAAACTTTGAATAAATTGTCTACATGATGAAGATTACGAAGACCATTACTAAGAATTACAAGTACCTGCAGTACCACAGTCTATTTTGGTTTTCATATATCCAGATAAATGCCTACATGATTAAAATGAAATATTCTGCAATAACAGAACATTGATATTCATATATCAATGTTCTGTTGGGGTCAGCTTTTAACCTGAAATGGTGAGAATGAGTTATGGAGCTGACACTTACTATATACCTCCATAAAAAAATGATATGTTATTATAATAAGTATAATTTATGGATACCTTAAGTCAATGGAAACTTAAACAACAGCTGAAGTATCAAATAGATATTAGAAAATATGTGACTGATTTGATTATTAGTGAAATTAATATAAGTCATAATAACTTCTCAGTGTTCTCAGAGTTCTTTTTGAATCTTGCAGTGTCTGTGTCTTGCAGCATTACTGCATCCTGGAGGTTGATTCGGATCTATTTTGAAGAACCTGTATTAACCAGCAGAAACACTTAGGACCTAAGAAACAAACACAATATTGTGACAATATCCCCTTTCAAATAAAATTATACAGTATGTGAAATTACAGATGCCAGCTTCAATTAAAATGCTGTTTCCGTGTGGATTTCCTCTTTGATCAATCTAGATTTAGTCGTGATCATTCATCAAATTAATGACATCAAATTACATTTTGCCCTTATATCCACAAGTGTCTCACAAACGACTTTCACGGTGTTCATGTGATTTGCCCTCTGCTCCCTCTCACCTGTGCCCACAGAAGGCATCACTAACAATCACACAAAAATGAGCTACCCTGGCTGCTCAGACAAAACCTTTCTCTCGCTGTACATCTTATATAATTCTTGTGCCATAACGCGTAAATCCCCCTGAGCCCAAAAACAAAAAGCCACGTCTCCATAGAGAATGGTGGCAGGAGACCTCACACCTTACAACTACTTACTCCTTACTCAATTACCTTAATTACAGTGGGAATGTCTGTAAGACAATTAACTGGCTTTTTGCGCCAAGTGTAGGGTACTTGTGTGTGACATTATGTTCAAAACTGTGAAAAAAGAACAACCATGTGAAAGGGATTATAAGGCTTTAATAATAACAAATACATATGAAATCATTCATCAAAGTTTGCAGTTTCTTTCTTAGTGTGCGTGTGTGCATGGGAGCAGGCTTAAAAATAATATCTTCAGAGCAGGTGCCACAGCAGTAAGTGACAACCTGCTGTAGTCTTGCCTCAAAAGCGTACACTGCTTTCTTCAAATACTGACTCAGAAGCAAACATAAGCAGTAATACACACAAACACACACAAAAAACACCACCACATCTGCAGAATACCTTCACTTTGGAGTCCATGATTCCAGCGTGCACACACATACCTGTCAGGTCCGAGTGAACCCGGTTGCAGAACGTTACTCCACTCTCCCTGTCTTCTTTTTCTCTCTTGTTTTCAAAACCCAAAGTCCTCAGTATGGTGTTTCAGTGGTGGCTCTAATTGCCATTCACCTGTCCGACATCAACTCTTTCACTCTGTTCCGCTCTCTAAGTGTCTAACTCTCTCAGTTTTCCCTCTTTCTGTCTAAAGCCGTTGGTCACACGAAGGTTTGTGAAGCTTGCTCCGATGGTGGCTGCTACCGCCACTGACTTGTTGTACTTTAATTGTGGTTGCTAGGCGATAAGCTTCTCCAATTCTGCACACAGTGAGAAGGGGAGGACAGGAGAGGGGGGGGGAGTGAGAGAATAGTTGGAGGGAGGGGGGGGTGGTGGGAGGAAATGCTCATTATAGACACAGTAGCCTGAAGAGAATGATCGGCAGGGAGGAGGGGAAAGGTTTACAGGAGGGGAAGAAGTTGTGCAGATGAGAGACATGGATGGAGGGAGATGAGGGGAGCCTTGCATAGCAGGTGCGCTTCTCTGTTTTCACCACCTTCGGCAACCTGGTGCAATTAAGCTGGAGCAAAAAGCACAGAGAAAATGTCTATATACCCATTTAATCAAAGCCCTGTCACCTTTTGTTCTTGGGTATCAAATACTTTTTTTTCAAAGTATTTGGGTTAGTATTTGTGCTCATTAAATGCTGAAAAATCCAAAGCATCGTTGTCCTATTATGTATGAAAGGACAACTCAGATCTAGAGTCAGCAGTAAATAAACAATTAGCTAATTATCTATTTCAGCCCTTTGACACAGCTCTGCTGTGTTAATTGTTGTCTTTGGTGTACACAGGTGTCTAAAGCTGATAAACAGCTCAAATAAGCATTTTTTAAGCATCATGTTATGATGTATGTAAGATTCACTTCAATGTCGATCACATGTCACTGCTGCAGTTGTCAGAATGCTTAAAGCTTCAAATGAGAATGAAATTTAGCAAAAGGCGTGATTTCTTTGATTATGCAAGAATAGCAGACAGTCATCAGCATACAGTGATTGACAAAAAAAAAGTATTTTAACAAAATTCCAATATTCCATTGTTAGTTATTCTTCTTTAAAAACGTAAAAGATGTATACTGCACAGCAACACTAACCACCAAAGATAGGTAAATGAGTCAGTCATATCTGTACATGTTAACGACCAGACACATTTTGTACACAACAAAAGAAATTACCATGACTGAGGCTTAGGTAACATTACATAATGTCTGACTGCCCCTATAACCGTTTACACTATCAATTTATGTTTCCAGCATAAAGCTGACTCACATGGTATTTACCGACCTGTGATCATCCTCTACTGTGTGTCCTTGCTGTGACTTTTTCATTATTTGTCCATTTTTCTTTAAAGACAAAAGAGCTGTAATAAATAATTAGATAACTCTCAGTATTTCAGAGGGACAGAGGGACTTCAGTAAAGCCCACATAAAGTAACTATATTTTGTCTCACTAAACTCAACTTTTTGCATCGTCAGACATACAATTATAAATGATTACCAATGGTACAATTACTTATCAGATTTTTACAGATAAAAAGTTTATTCATTTTGTTGAAGTAATAATTTTACTGTATTTTATGGAGAGTGGTAAAAAAAAAAAAGAAGCATGTTCCAAGGTCGGCAGTGCAATATTGTGACAATGACCAGTGCATCACAACCACGTGGTGGTGTCAGCATGTCCTTGACCCACAGGTTGAGTATTGGCTAAAAAGCAGTATTAAATGTGAAAATTATCATGCAGACAGCGCATGTGGAGAGCGACACTTGAGCGGGTAGGCAAATCGTGCTTCCTCTTACAGTAACAGCCCACCCGCTCAGACTTTTAGCTCTGGTGAACGTCAATATAAATCAATTTAGTAGTGAAATCTACATTGTGCTTAGTGGCCAGTGACCTTCAGCAAGACTGTGGGTAACTGCTGTGGGCGAGTCTGTATGTGTGTATATGTGTATGTATGAGCGACAGTATGAGTGCGTTCTTATGACTCACTGTGTGTTTTCAGAGTCTGGCTGTGGGCACACTCAAATATCTGCCACCTCATTGTCCGGTGAGTGAGTACTGTGCAGCCTTAACGTAGAGCGGTATAGGGAACATTAGTCATAGCTGTTGGAAATGTCAAACATGCTGGCATTCCTCTGAAAGGATACACAGGAAATACTGTCATAGGTTCTTTTTTCGTCCTCCCATTTCTACTTGTGTCAATCCGGCCCTCCATCCGCCCTTGCTTTCTCGTTACGACAATAAAATCCACCTGCCAAAGTCGGAGGCTGAGACTAGGGGAGACGCGAGCACCCAGCACGAACCACTGAGGGGCCACAGCAGGTTATCCCAACACCTGTCAGTCAGGAGAGGCGTTTCTAATTATAACTCACGCAATTACACACACATCCCGGTACATATCAATGCACACCCACACACATTCTAATACATTCACATTTCCACACACACACACATTTAGAAACTTCCTTGAAGGGCTCCCAATGGGTTCCTGGTGGCCTTTCAGTGTATCCGCTCTATAAAGCCTCCTGGGAAGAGAGTGTGGCAGCTGGCTTCACACTATGCACTGCCAAGCCTCCCAACAACAGCGATGTAATAATACTACTACCAATAATAATAATTTCAGCCAATAATAACTGCAACTTCTGCAATACATTTAAACTACTGTTACTGTGATCATTTACTGCAACAAAGCAATAAAATATATTCAATAAAATCAATAAAAACTGTCTCGAGGTAAAGGTAAAAGGATACATTTCTTAATATACGACACAACTACAGCACCTAAAAACTAGAACATAATAGCTTTGAGATAAAACTCTTCCAACAGTGTGTCCTGCTAGCATTAATTGGCAAATAAATTAGCCAAAGTATGAGTTTTATGATACTTATGGCTATCTGCTATATGTTTTGCTAGTTGTTACATCATTGCAGTCAGTGCATTTTTACTGTTTAATCGATTGTCAGATATGTTTGGACAGAGGGCAACTCTCTGCACGCTATGGTAACAAAGCACAACCCAATTATAAACAACAGCTCACAGCAGTCAACTGGGGGCCTCCTACGCATCTGGGTTAGAAGAGAGAAAGCCAAGGGTGAGAGGGTGAAAAATGAGGGGAGATAAAAAAGAAAAGGAAAATATTTGAAAAAAGTGAATCAAATGGCAGAAAGAGAGGAAGCCACGTAAACTGAAATGATTAAATCACTGTTGTTGTAATTACACACGTGACTTCTTATTATTCCAGTTCAAGTTTAAAAAATATAGTCAATGATGGAGGTAAAATTTTCTGGAAAAATCACCACAAGGTGTTTCTTGGTTTAGACAAAGAGTTCAAATACTTCACTGTGCAATTTATTTAACAGAATACAAAGAGGAATACACTCAGTGAATATGCACAAAAACAAATGCAAGGCTGATGTGGAGGAACAGTGTGTTATTTCTTCCTTTCTTGCTTGTGCTAATCCATTTTCCACTGTGGTGTTAGACAGAATTAATAGGGCTCTTAAAAACTCAGACACTTCTGAGGCAGAGACAAAAGAGGCAAAGAAAACAGATGACAAAGGAGAGCTAAAAGACAGATACATTACATCAATAGGAAAACAAATGGACGGAAAGACGTTGCAGCTAACAGGAAGACAGATGCAAAGGGAGCCATGGGTGCGCGGTTGCAGGTGTGCAGGTGTATGCAAAGAGGGAAAACTACAAGATGACAGAAAGGGGAAGTTTACGTTGGCGTCGCAAGTGCATGCGCGGCGCTTCCTGCTTTCACTGACCAATCAAAACGTGTCAACAGCACTGGGTGATGAGAGAGTGACAGGGCGGGTCTTCTCTCCTTCTGTCTCACTGTCTCCAGTTTTACAATGTCATTATTTGTACAGGATTCCCCCTCCCAAGTCTTGTGGTCTGGGGACCAAAGGGACTAAAACATGGCCCATAAATCAACACAGCAGAAAGAGAGCAAGAGAGAGAGAGAGAGAGAGACTATGGATATTTACCCATAAATCACTGCAGCGGAGCCACCTACAATCAGGCTAATAGGGCTGGAAGACGTGCTGTCATCCAAGCCATGATGTCACCGAGCCTAAGCCTGTGGGTGTTGATGTTGGTGGTGGGTCTCTGGTTCTGTGCACGTTGGGGGGGGGGTGATGCCTGCATATGTGGCTGTGGGTCTCTAGCTGTGTGCGTGTGTGTGTATAGTGGGGGTGTCTGAGTATGTGGTGGTAGGTCTACGGCTCTGCTTGTGTAAGTGTCTGTGGTGAGCGTGTGTGTGGTGTATGTGGGAGGTGGGATGTCTGTTTATATGGGTTTGTGTGTACTGGGGTGGCCAATGTGTGTGTGCGTATTGGTCTGTCAGTATGTACTTTCATCATGTCTCTGCATTTACGTACTTTCTTTTTTTCGGCCTATATGCGCTCACGTGAAAACACACCCTTTGCTATTATACATTCAAGACTGGACTTAGCACAAGTATAAAATACACACACGCTGTCACACAGACGCATGCACACACACACGCGCACTGGTCTTGTGGTTAGCGCTGGCTTACAATGGGTGTGGGATTCCATAGAGAAAATCTAAACAAGTCGAGCGGTTAGCACGGGTCTGCCACGTTTCCACACAATGGCGCTCATTGACATAAATAACTGGGGACTTTGTGAAATGGGACACCCATTAACTTCTCCTCCACAGATAATTGCCCATTAGATCTTGGAAGAGCGCTGGATTGAGAAATAACTCAACTCTGACACTAAATGCAACTTGTAATAATAAAAAAGTCACATTGTGAAAGGGGCCTGGAATCCGTTAAGATGGGTTGGCTTTTCGTACTATCATCCAGCCAAGCGCTTGGATTATCAACAAAGAAAACGATGGCTTGTTGTAGGAGCTCTGCCGTCTGTGCCTTTGCTTAAGCTGTGCTTTGAACATGGAAAAGATGATGACAACAAGGGAAAAAAAGACAAAGAGAGCTGCAAATTAGAAAATGAGATGCAAGGCAAGAATAAACGATTGTAGAAGAAAGTGGAAAATATAGTAGAAACAGAAACAGAAGCAGAATAGAGAAAAAAATAGCACATTGGTTAAAGAATTGGAGAAAAGTAAGAATCAGAAATACAAAAGTTCCCAGCACTTCGTCTCACGAGGTTGAGTCGAATGCTCGAAAAGTAAACGCAGGCAATTGTGATGACTAATGAACGCCTGCAATGCATCCAGTACTGATGTCACTTGTGACGTACACAATTTACTTATAGAAAGCAGCAGCAATAACCTTCACCTCTGACGAATCAGAAAACACGGTTTTGTTGTCAGCCCCCCAGATTCTCTGTAAATTGATGTGACCATGTCAGCACTTCACTTCCACTCACCGTCACCCGCCTCACTCTGTGCGCATGTTCCTGTTTGCGTATGTGCGTGTGTCCCAACCAGTGTGCGGGAAGAACAAATGATCCAGAGTAACATGACTCATTCATAAAACCAAATGCCTCCTGCCTACATCCTTCAGAGTGTACCACACACAATACTATAAACAGCCCCTCTCAGCAACACAGGGTGAGTCAATTTTGATGTAAAATATGACGACGGTAATTATCAGCATATGACTACACAGATCAATGCCGGGGTTAAGAATAGATCTACAGGCAGTGACACATCAGCGAGGAGGCCGACTTTGCCAGCACGCACTTTGTTTCAAATGCTAGAGGATCTAAGTGGAATTGTACTGTATGTCACATAATGTTATGACAATGTGAGACAGAGAATGTAGCTCAAAGTTTGACTTCTTTATGCTTTGATGTGTTCAACATCCTGCCATATTACTGTAACAGTAACTTGCACACATATCTTGTTTGCTGCTTAAAGACAGTCAGACTGACATCCACATAGACACAGATGAGAACGCACACACACCTATATATAGTATGCATGCACACACACATTTTCACTCCACCTACACACGCCAGTGGCCATGGCTCTATTTATTTTCCCTCATTAGTTTTAAATGGTCCATCCAGACGTTACTGTGGCCCCGGCTTTTAATCATTGGAGGGAACTCAGCTCTGCGCTGGCTTCGTCCTCTTTGATGTCCCTCGTCAGTCCGCCAGCCAACCAGCGAGCCAATGTCTCTCCTCCTTTCTTTCTCTCTGCTACTGCAAACAGCTGTCCGTTCTGCAGCACTTTGCAAAACTCATTTCAGATTGAGTCATGCATCAATCAAAATACTGTAATAAGCATTTTGATCTCTGTCTAATTACTGGCAGTTGAGTGCATTGGTGGAAAGGCCAGCAAATGGACACAGAGAACAGTAAAACAAAGGGATACCAGAGACAAGACTATATTGACTTTCACGACTGTGCAGGTGTAATAGAACATTTGTAAGAGTCTTGCCCAGGTTAAAGAGCCAAACACATGAAATATGACAATGACAGTAGAGCTGTGTGGTGCTTTCTTCAATACTGTCTAATGTTTATGTGTTAGCTGATCCGGTGAGACAGTCCAATAGGAAAGACCTACTGTATGAGTTAGAGAGTAATAAGAGAAAGATCCCGTCGGCTTCTCATTTACCAGCACTGGCCTCTCATTGGAGACGGCTGGTTTATCAGTTTCTAGATTAGTTGCCCCTCAGCAATCTTATTTTTAGGACTTCCGCTATGCAATAATATTATTAAGCTATGAGCACTGAGACTGAGACTCAGCGGCAGTCTGTCTAACAACAGAGGAGGTCAGAGAAGACAGATTAAGTCGTCAAACAGACAGATTTATCGCTCTGGAAATTATTCTAGTATTGCCTGAACTACGGTCATCTAATTCATAGCTTCGAAGACTATATTGATTATAGGAAGAGAGTCTGAGACCATTTGAAATAATGTTCTCCCTCTTGATAACCAACACACATATTTTTCGAGGTCTGAGGCCTGGTGATTCTTCAGTAATGGCATGGTCAGGGTAATGGATGCAGAGACTATTAAAAATTCCAAAAAGTGCATCAAAGTTTCCAACTTTTATTTTCCATCCACACATTCAAGCTAGAAGGCATTGGCCAGAATGGAGTCCCAAGGTGACCATGTGACTCTAACAAAAGTTTTATAAAAACCTGCTTGGATTTAACTTAATAAATGCTTAATGCTGAGAAGACTACAATAACGCAATGTAGACTCAGAACCATTGATATCAGATAGCTACATCAGATATGGCTTCTTCTTGGTTTGCATGCTAACATGGAGTGACTTCATGAAGGTACATTTGATTATTTATTATTGAAAATGTTGCACCCTGCACTTGGTAAAGAAAATGGTTTACTGCAGTTTGATAAATTGCCAACTAGCAGCAGGATTTTATCTCTCATATACTTGGAGTGCATTCCTCCGCAGTATGGCAGCCATGGCATAAAAATATGTTACTACATTGCAATGGTAACTGTAATTGCAAAAATGACACTTTTCCCACTAGAGTTGTAGATGCAAACATTATATTTAGATGAGAAGTATAAATTGCTCATGCATGCACATTAAAAACTCAACAACAAAGACAAAGTTTCCACAAGAAGATTTTTTTCTGATAAAAAGTTGCTGTACTGCATTGTAGTTATATAAGCTTCCACAAACTAAATGCCAGTGTATACACAGTCCTCGTGCGTATAGCAAAACCACTAGTGTATGTAAGCGTGTGTGTGCGCCACATGATGTTGAAGGGGGGAGGGGGGGGGGGGGAGGTCGAGCCACAGACACAAGTCAAACCACTAAAAAGAAATTGTTAAGAATAAAAATAAACCTTTGATATGAATGACATCATTCCAGCCTGACCTGTTTTGAATTTCTGAGGAGGGGCCTAAACATACACTGTTAGCGAGGCTAGCACTTCATTGTGGTGGATAACTGGACTCGTGCCTCTTTTCATTACAGGCGAAACATCGCAATAAAGAGAAACAACCGGTGACTAATGGGAAATTACAGTCAAAACGGACTGAAAATAAGTAACAATTCATTTCAATTTAGCTTTATGTCATCACCGCATTTACTTTATTCCTCAAATTCACAGGGAAAGAGAAAATATTATTCCTAAAGCACCTTAAGAATGTTTGACATGTCTTTTCAAATCAGGTGCTGATATACACAGGGGAGAGGGGTAGGGTTAAAACAGCAGGTATATTGGTGTATACGCTGTGATACTACTGGGTGGTACAGTGCTGTACCAGAGAGTGTGTGTTCTCCCCTGATCCCGAAGTGATTTATTTCATTTTAATACAGCATATTTGCTTTGGAGCACGATATGTATTTGGTCATGAGACATTAATAGAGTAGAAAACATGTTGAAAAATGAGCTGGCTGACGTGTGTGTTTGAAGCACTGTATGTGCTTGAGTGTGTGTGCCTGCGTGAGCACAACCATGAGCGTGTGTGTGTGAGAGAGAGAGAGTGTGAGAGAGAGAGAGAGTGTGTGTGTGTTTGTGTGTGTGTGTGTGTGCGTACTGCAAGAGTCTTGAGGCCCATGCTGTCACTCAGCCCAGCTCACAGGGTGGTCCAAACACTGAGCCCTCTTTACTCAGTTGCACACACACAAGCACATGCACACAAACAAACAAACACTCACTGGTGTACATGTAATGACATACATAACAAAGTATACATAAATATATGGCCATATATATGACCATAATGAAGCAATCAAATAACCTCAGCGCTTCCCCTCTTCCTGTCCCAAACCGTACACCTAAATATACCGCGGCCTGCATCACACAGAAACAAAAATGAAGAGTCCAGAGGAAAGGAACAGCGCTACACAGCAGGCCTTTCATGCTTCACATTTGGTGGAGCGAGAGGTTTTGCTGAGCAGACGCTGAGTTTGACAGCACGGTGCATTAGCCAGTAAGTGACAGTGTCGTCTGACGCTTTTTGGCGAATAAGCAGTACTGATGTCGAGGTAATGGGGGAAGCTCGCTGGCCCGTTGTCCCAGAAATTCATTATGTCAATTTAGAATCCTCCCCGAACTGCGCCATAAAAGCAGCAGGCCTCTTGTCTCTTGCTAAGGCTTCTTAATATTAAAGGAAACGGCTAAGTTCTTGTCAGTGGAAGAAATCTGTCTCAGAACCCAAGTTTCCAAAAGCCACTTAACACTTACGCTCAGGCTGTTTTTGTTTTCCAGTAAACTGGACCAGAGTGATATTGATTTTGGCCAACTCACGCTCAGCTGGGCACACGATATAGCTCGTCCCTGCAGCCAGGTACTTAACATTTGATTATTCAGCTATTTGATTGGTGTAATAATTTTACAAATTTGAATATCTTTGATGACAGCATTTCTTGTGTAAATAGCATACAGCCATGTCAGCTTAAAATCTTAATAGTGACCTCATTTAGCCCCGCCACTCACCACTGGAAAGAGACACTGAACTGTGATTACTTGCTGTACAGAATTACGACGTTTAATGAGAAGAATCAGAGAAGAAAGGGTGAGGAAAAGGGGGTCTATTTGAGCATGCGTGTATAATTGCAGCAAAGGAACATGGAATGCAAGTTGTCCTGAAGGAATGTGGCACAAGAGTTGATGGCGTGGCGCTTGTTGACATGTCAGGAACCAAACCTCTCTGTGAGCCATTACCACTCCGAACAAAAACTTGATCTTTAATTAGAGTATATACTTTTCAGCAACAAAGAGACAGTTTAAAAGAAGTTCAAACATTAGAAAATTGCATTCCTTTCATGAGTACCAGACCGTGGCTCGGATTTTCCATATCTGTTTCTCCAAAAGACAACAAGCCGCAAAGTGATTTATTTAGGCTATTAGCACTGATGTATCTGGATTAGCTCCACTTTCGTCTTCCAGGTGAGGGGGAAATGAGTCGTTAATATTTGCGCTACGCTACAGTTCTCCTGCAGCATCACAGTTCGCACAGCAGGAAGCGCGCGGCTCCCCCCCCTTCCCGCTATTAGACATTCACTGAACAAATACTGCAAATGAGCCCCGCTTCCCCCACAAAATGGTAATAAGCCATAATTGCCTGTAATCTGAATACATTAGTCCTAAGAGGGTCCTGTTGCTTTTGTGTGCAATCATGGCGGAGTCTGAGGACGAGGGATGGTAAGGAAGGTACATGACTCTCTGTAAGCTACGGAGGGTCCAATGGTGGCTCAGGTCATGAATTATATAGCATGTTGCAATCCATGAAACAATGACATGGACACACAATTTCAGTGTATGTTTAAACAGCTTATTTAGAGTATTGTCGCATATGACAAAGTGTTTTGGACCACAGCCAAGTCAATAAATTTGTTGTGCATCGTAAATATTTAGATTAAAAAATAGGCTATAAATAAGATAGAAAAAGAATTGGTTTCTGGAAATGTGATTTTCTGGAAATAATTAATTAATTACAAGAAAAGACAAAAGAGACTTAAGCTCTATCTATATGCATGTGAATATTGGCCAATGAGCCTCTTAGTTATACGCTGTTTTAGTTATTTTTGCATGTTCTGCAGAGTGTGTTCCCCTCACCAGTGTGTCAGTATGAAACCTGGCGTGCCTTTTCCGTGTCAATCTTTTTCTTCTCTTCTATTTTCTCAGTGCACCAATTCCTTTCTCTCTCACTCTCTCGAGTTGGAGGCGCCATTGTGTGCTTGCGGCTTGTTTACGAGGAACACTGATTCACCCAGTGAGGTTTGGCTTGCTCGCACAGGGAGGGGGAGAAATATGAATGAATTTACAGCACCCCAACCCTCCGCCTCCACCCCCCTATTCCCAAATTCTCCCATCATCTTTCTTCCTCTCTGCATGCTCCTCAGCCACCTCCAGTCACACTTTTCCACTGGTGTGTGCGTGTGTCAGTGAGAGTGTATTTGCGCAAAGCCAGAGGGGCGGCCAACACTGGCCAGAGGCTCATTTTTGTGGCCGGCCCAGTGTGTATCCCGACGGCTTGCAGGCGTCTCGGGGGCCAGCTCCTCCTTCCAGCTCCATTCCCTCACCCTAGGGCCTCTCCAGAGAGTCTTTGCAACCAGCCATTGCTTAGTCATTTCTAGATCCTCCAGGACTGAAAAACAGTGCTTAGTTTCAAGAATTTATTAAAAATGACAGGCTGTGTTTGTGAGACCTGTCAGGGAAAGGAGGATGAGAAGAGAGAGAGGGGGTGTGGGGGGGGATATGTATCTAAAACTGGAAAGAACATTGAGAGTGGGTTTCATGGCTGGGTTGGCGATGGGAAGTCTCGGACTAAGTTGTAATGGTATCTTTCCAAAAATGTCAAGGTTAAAAATGTATGCTTGTCTGCCTCGCTGGCTGCCGATGGCCGTGTTCTCTATCTCTCGTGTGCTAAGCCTGTGGTTGCTATAGAGACCCGCAATATTGCCTAATCTGGTACGCTGGTTTATTATTAAAAGAGTAAACTAGCTGGAACTCTCAAACTCAAACATGCTGAACCGAGGACAGACGTCTATATTTATCCCCACCAGGGAGGAAAACATTTAACTATGGGGCACACGGTGAAATGTTGGAACTACAGAAACTATATTAGTTATTAATATCCATGTACCATTAGGAATGGCAGGCAGGAACTGGATCTGTTTTGCACGTTTAATGAGCTCTTGAATTGAAGAACCGTTTTGAGTCAGGCGTGGAGAGCTGAGCTCCGGCTTTTGGCTCACCTCAATAGTTCATGTGGCAAACAAATAAAACGGCACATGGTTTTCAGAAAGTTCACTAGTTCAGGACATCGGTGAAGGAAGGGGGTGGTATTTGATTTCTCGCTGACACAAGAGGAAAAAGTTGGGGGTTGATAAGCTAGAGCGAGGGGGAGACAGAGACGGGGCATGGAGACGGCAGCATCCTCTGCTTCACACCTCATCTTTCCCACGGTATTTGGTTTGTTTACAGGGAGTCAGTGACAGGTTCATTTCTTGGATCCTGGCTCCAACCAGCGTCAGGTAGGAGGCAGCCAGGCGGGACTCTGAGGCTGTCTTGCCGCTCAAACCCTCCCATCCATACGGGCCGGTACGTCCAACAGGCTGGGATTTCCATGTCATAACATACCCCTCCCTGACCCCCCCTGACTGACGCCAAGGCGTTCTCCTTCCTCTTTGCTGTCTCATTCTGGACCCCCGCACCCCCACCCCTGCCTCCTTCCTTTCCCTTTTTGCCATGTCTTCATCTCTCCAGGGGGCTACAGTAGCCGTGAAACAGCGTGACCCACTCTGGCGGCCTCTCCATCTCCCCCTTCCGTCTGATCGTTTCTCCAGTTTGTGCTGTTTTGGCGTTGGTGTCCGGATGCTGATACCCAAGACGGCAAACCTGACCCCTGCTGACTCTGCGGTGCCTCATACACTCCCCAGAAAAAAAGCTCCACCCAACAGTTAGCCTCAAATCCCATCAACCCTCTCCCTTCCACCCCCGGGGTACCCCACCCCCCACCACACCCCATTCCCTTCACGACCCTTTTTGCAAACTGCAGGTCTCTAATTTACAGTGTTTGTGCGGACTGAGACATCCGCGAACGGCTCGCTATTCTGGGCATGTGGAACACGGCATCAATGCCGGATCGCATCCATGCGATTTCCCCGATCGGCACCCCACTTGCCAACGCTTGCGGAAGCATGTATGCAAGCTGGCTCAGGTGTCTTTCCCAGTCGCAGTCACAGAATCTGGAG
>JAOXYL010000030.1:19388364-19399984 GCA_028564955.1 Terapon puta
ACACACACAGGCACATACACACACCTCTGTCCACTGTCCCAACTGAATGCAGCTTCTGGAATGAAACTGCAATGACAACTGTGCATAAGTGCTCTTAATTCCATGGGGCTTGCAGCAGCAATCAGAAAGGCCAGACAAATACAGTACATAATACAGGGGGGCTAAATGAGCTCCAGGCTGCAAAGGCCAGGGAGGCTAAACTTGACCTGCCCCTTGGCCCCGACATGAACACAGCTGCCAGGCATCCCGATTTCCACCACATGAGCAGGGGCCATGACCATCGAACACTGATAAACTGTGCAGTGTGCCACTAGTTTCTACGATCTCTCTATAGCAAAGACGAAATTGGTGTATTTCAGCATGGACAGGGAAGCAAAGCAGACATGGACCAAGCCAGTAGCTTATCTACCTTTGTCTTTAAAATAAAGTTTAAAAAAGGCTTTATAGGAAATGAGAGAGAAATACTACCACCCTATAAAATCTTAAAGTCTGCATCAAGTTGTGCAAGCTGTTTGGGTGCATCTCCTGAGATGTTCACAGTAGTGACTGATCATTTTCCCAAATTCATTCATGGTGTGACAGCCTGCCTCATGACTTAAGGAAGGAACTATCCAAAAGACATGAAAACTAGCAGTTCATTATCTCTTTAGTAACTTTCTAATTCTTGACATTAAACACTATTCAAGTTCAAAGTCACGTTAGCAAATGGAGTTCATGTTCAGGCGGTAGCTGATAGAAAGACTGGTAGAGGTGATAAAGACCGTGTTGAGATCGATGCTAAATTCTTGTCTTAATTGTCCATCTGTGTAAATAAGGTCTTGAGTGCATAAACACATTTGTTAAAAAGCAGAAAATGTCTCACATCACAATAAATAAAATACACATTCCACTCTGTTTAATTGACCTTTAAGCCACAGAGGAAACCAAAAGCAGACTTCTTGGTAGCTACATAGGTAGATGGAAATGAGAGTGGTTGAATTGTTCCAGGCAGCTGGCTCCAGAACCTCAGGCCTCTAACATCCAGGTCGCCTGCTTGGCTCGTAGGCATGGTGGCAGGTGAAAGCCCCAGATGGTTGGCACCAACACTCTCCCCTGCACCACATCCAGCTTCTCGGATTCCATATTGGGCAAGAGGTTGACACAACAACAATTATCCATTCATAGTGGCATGATGCTGGCACTTCTTTGGCAGCACAGACACAACGGAAAGAGAAAACTGTATACAGTTCAGTTCCGTCTTTTGGCCGCTACCAAGGATAAGTAGGTTGATTTGATGAATACAATCACCTTACATCATCTGTTTTACTTATCCAGGATATCCTTTTAAATGTGGTGAGCACAGTGGTAAAACTTTTTTTTTTTTTTTTTCGAAGGGGAAATAAAAAAAATTTCAGGCTCTCCCTCATTACACCCTGCTTGAAGCTGGCCAGTGTTTTATTCATACAAGAGAGGATCCTGAATATTAATGTGTGTGCATTATTTGACTGTTTGTTTTTCATTTGTGTGGCACTGCAATACAACAGCCAGTAAAAGTGGCATGCTGTGGCTGGGCACAGCAGTTTGTCATCCTCTAGTGGTTACCTGTAGAACTCAACACTCAACATGCTCTACTACAACACCAACAACTGACACCAACTCTACGGCTGGAGATACTCAATACTACCAACGCAACTGACAAAGAATGTATGTTGTAGGCTTGAGTAGAAGTGCACAGGAACTGGTTAGTCAATAAAAACAAGGCAAAGCCCTGTTGGTTTTCTTGTTATTTAACACTTTATATCCTCTGTAAATCTGATTAGATGGGCAGAAGAGCACCAATAACAGTACAACTGATATTGATCGGGACAGGCTAACCTCTGACTCCAGAGGCATTCTTCTGTGACGGCTCCTTCTAAGAGTGAAAATGTGTTATCGATTAACACAATGCCCACCGCGGTACATGAAATTTGAGCCATGCACCGTGCACGATGAAAGGCTGAAACGGTGAGATGCTGTTGCCTTTAACATTGTTTCATGCATCAACCTCCATTCATCGAGCCATTCATCTCCCACACTCGTCCCTCCTTCTGTTTCATACTTCTGTGTCACTGTCCCCAGTGGGTTCGTGTCTCGAAGTTCCATCTGTCAGCACCATCCAAGGAGGGTGGGTGGGGGGGTGGAGGGGGTGACAGAGCGGATGAGGCCCAAGGGAGAGACATCAAACGTGGGATGCTGGCCTTGGTTCTCCCCCCTTCCCATCTCTATTTGAGTTGCTGGCCCCTCCATCTGTCTGCGCATGATTTGGAGCTGGCTGTCGCGGGAGAGAAAGAAAGGCCCTCCACTGGTGACAAATGACAATCTCAGAATAAACACACAAGCCAGGGAGGGGAGGAGAAAAAGAGCTGAATCACTCTTTCATCATCCATCAGCCTCTGTTGGTCTTCTCATTAACCTCTTGTCTCTGCCCCCCACTCTCTTCTGGTGCCTGTCACTCATTTTCTTTCTTTTCACTCATTCCCCAACTTCTTTAAAGATATCGGCCAATGTGTCCTTCTGTAATAAGACTGAAAAGTGTATGAAACTTTATGGAATTTTTGAAATGTATTTCTTACTGCGCACATTTAACTTTTACCTAACCCTAACCTAATCCATTAATAATCTGAATGCTTGATCACATATTTGTGAGGCTGAGGTAAAAAAAAAATGCAGCTCACTTGAGCGAGCAAACGAAACTACAACATGCATGTTAATGCTGGAGACATGGATACCACCAGTAGTGCAAATTGTGAGTGCATACCAAAAGTGCGCCGACTCACTCCCTACTCTAGCTCTCAGCACCAGATAAAACCTGCAGCCAACATGCCGAGCCCCCCTGATCCCAGCGCCGGCTCAACCATACACACACATGACAGATGCCTCCTCTGCTGCAGCACAGGCATTCAGAGCATCTCCTCCGCCACCAAAGGCATATTCCTTTTATAACCAGCAGGGATTAGGGCCCACTGGAGGAAGCTAGCATGTGCGCTGGCCTTAGGCGGCTCGCAGATAAAAACGCATCTCAAATTGAATCAATAACCACCAGCCGCCAACTAATCCCGGCCAGCCCTAATAAACACCGCTATAGCAGTCCCCCCACAAACCCTTGCCAATGCCCTAGTCCAGCCCCGCCCGGGCCAAGCTCCAGACCCCTTCATCTTTTTATAACTGCACCCCAGGGCCATGCAGGGGTGCTCAGGTGAGGGCTTTCAGGCAGGGCTGGGTGAGCCGTGTATTCAGAGCAAAAGGGGATGAAGGGCTGCGCTGGTTCGCCCAGGTAATCCATCAGCAGACAGACCAGCTTTGGACTGCGCGGCGACTGGCAGACGGAGAAAAGTGGACAGCTGATGCGGGTCGAGCCCGGCCACAGCACGCCAGACGGGATAAAGAGATATAAGCCCCCCACCTCCCTCGTGCTCAGTGCTTTCTCCCCTCCCCACCCCCACCTGTCCCACAAACCATAGACCCATGTCATCCCAAAGCTCTTTCATCTTCTAACCCAGCGGGTGCTAAAGCAAACTTTCCACTTTGGCTCTCGAGGGGTTGGGCATTGTGGAACTGCAGAGAGACCTGCTCTCTTCGCTCGGTGCCTCAAAGAAGGGCTGCCACACCCCTCGACTGACTGGTGGCTTCAGAGAGCGGTGACAGTTTGGGTAGCATCAACAGGAGGCTAGAGGATCCATCTTATATGATGCCTGTATAAAACTTGCTGGGTTAAAAGTTCAAAATTCAAACTAGCATTATGTTTTTTATTTTCTCATTGATAAGCTGGTTGAGCTTCAGAAATAGCTATACCACCAGTCCCTCCTGTTATTCCCTCGTCTGTCACAATTATTAATGTGTTTTCACAGTGAAACAAGTTGTCAACTGCTCCCACAGCCACCACAGCTCATGCACATTCCTTGTAGCCCTCTTCTGTCTCCCGCCGAAATTAATATAATGTTCAATCTTTAAATTTTGGGTTGGGACCGAAGATGCAAGCTGAGACGAGCTTCAAGCCGTGGAGTGGTGGGATTTCCAAGCTGTCAGGAAAACTGAGCAAATCCTATCCCCAGGCCACTGGCTCCACACAGGAATGTGGGGCGTCCACTTTAATTGTGCTTTTCTCCCAATCCCCATCTTGCAAAATCAAATTTCCCTTTTCCCACTTTGCGGATTCCCCGAAGAGCTTGGTGCAACATCTTTAAATGCAACTCAAGGCCACATATAAAAGTCACAGTGAGTAAAAGGGGAGGCTCCGATGGTTAGATAACTTGGAGCTTCAAAGTCAAAAGGACTATAAGAGACAGGCGGACAGTAAATCAGGGAGACACTTCAAAGCGAGCTGTGGAGACAGCCATGCAGATAGACGAATGGCAAAGAAAGACTGACTCAAAGAAAAGGATCACGGGGCAATGCAAGATGGCAGACAAAGCAAACAAACATCCCCAAGCACGCACAAAACAGACCAACAATAAGCTACATAAATAAACTATCTAAGTAGACAAAATATGACCAACAGCCACACACACACAGCTGTTGTTAGCAGCCAGCCAGGCAGGCTGACAGAAAGGCAGACAGACAAATAGAGTGAGAGATCCCCGTGTGAAAGACAAAGGAGGGTACAGTAGTGGGTAGCAGCAGCCAAGGGAGACTTCATTAGTGAGGTCAGTGCCCCAGGGTACTTAGTGTAACACTGGAGGCCTATGCAGCCGCCCCCCCGGCCCTATGCCGAGGTGGATATTGCATCTTTGCGATAACATCTCCCTACATAGGAGGGGGCCCCAGCATCACAGCATAAAGACCCCTGTTTTCGGCAAGTTTGAAATAAGGCTTTGTTCCCCCAAGGCCTCGGTCCCCAACCCCCCCCACACCAACACCACCTCCTCCTCCTTCTCTTTCCTCTTGGGTGGGCCAGAGACTTTCCAAAAAACTGAGCAACTTGTGTCTGGGGATAGACACCCCCCCCCCCTTCTGCGCATATATACACACACGCAAAAACGCACTCACACATGCGCATATACAGAGGCATGTGCACACTTACACACAGATGCATGGACACACATGGCCCCTGATCCTGACAGTGGCGTCCCCTGGCTTTTGGCCACGTCTGTGTGGAGCGGTTGGTAAGGTGGAGATCCTGGGCTGCTGGGGGAACAGCTCCAAGAGGGGCCTTGGTGGGCTCATCTCACCCCAGGGAGAGTCGGGGACCCACAGAGAAGTGTGTGTGTGTGTGCCTGTGTGTGAAGGCCTGAGGGGGCCTAGTCCTGGTCAAAGGTGCCTGGCTGCCTGGGCACTCCAGGGAGCTCCAGAGACAGGCAACCTTTACATGGAGCCTCCCCTCGGTACAGACGCTCCACAGTCAGTTACATACAGTTTACAGTAAAAGCCCTCACCGCTCATCAATAGCCATACTCACAGTCAAACACACAGACAATAATAGTAACATTCATGAATCAGCACATACATTTTTACCAACAAGCATGCTTCACATCAACTAACAAAGCAACAAGAGCACAACTGTCCCTACGAAAGTATGAAAAAAAAAAAGATGCATGCTAATTTCCTTGTCCATTCCTGACATGAGAGGGGTTTGTCAAGGTCTTACGGTAGGATGGACAGTATAAATATCCCTGTTGTGATGTGGAGATGGGTTGCCAGGTAGGAAAGACGTGTGCCCCCATTTATACCCACATCAGCTGGTGGATTTATAGGACCCTTAAAACGGATCAATCATTTTCCACTCCCAGGTCTCTACACCTCTCATCCCCTCTCTCCACACGTTCCTTTTTGATTCTACAGTTAGAGTGTATATGCAGAAGGGCGTGCAGGGTTATGGGCGTGCATTGTGCGCACACTGTCTATGTGTATGAGCGCACCTGTGTTGCACGAGTGTGTGTATACCTTTAATGTATCTTTGTGCATACACATACATGTAACACCGATTGCGTATGCGTGTATGCACACGGCTGCATGTGCTTAGTGGCTCAGTCAACTACCAGCACTGGGCTCTTTTCATGTTCATTATCACTTGTTTTATAGTGGAATATTTAAGTCGGGGGGCCTTGGCACGGCTGCGGCTATAGTTAGAGAACAAAGGAGAGCGCTGGGGGTGTCAGGAGGGTGTGGCATGCCGGAGCGCAGCGCGGAGCTTTTCAGTAAGTGTTGCGCCCCACACTTCATGGAAAGCCAGGGGGGCTGGCCAGGCCAGCCGTGCAGGCAGACGGAGCTAAATTCAACTCATTCCTGTATTAATGGGAGCTTATGTGCCATTCCACCTCACTGAAGAGGGCATTAGCCAGAGCCAGACAGCCAGGATACACCTCAAAATATCTCCTCTCTCTGGCCTTCTCTGTCTCTCGTGCATTATGTATTTTTTTCTTAGATGTGGGTTTGGTAATGCAGAAAGTCAGGCAGAGGCTGAGGCTGTGTCTGCGTCAGGAGCCTCTCTGATAGACAGAATTCAGAAATGTCTCCCCAATTTATGTAATACATTTAAAGCCCTAACGAAAGCAAATAAGACGTTTATGTTCTTGGCATGTAAGTGGTTTGGCGTAAACAACCATACCACCAAATACAGTACATTCCATACAAAACCAGAGGGAGGGTTTGGTTTCTCAAGCAAAGAGGATCTATAATTTTACAATGTTTTTCCACATGTTGAACAATTCAATAATATCAATCAGGACGCTTGTTTAAAATGTGCTTGTTTTGGACTCCTGTTGTTGACATGAGTTACCATAAGATCACTGTGGAAAAAAAGTAAGCTGAGTATCTCTAAAAAACTAAAAACTTCTGTTGGCACTAGGGCGCGGTCAAACCGGCTGGACCCCAATGACCTCTGTGTAAGAAATGGAGTTAACCCGATCTTTGTGAGATTAGACTCTGATGTGGTTATTGTTTCTAATAAGACTACTGTATAGCTGATCCATGTGGGGGTCACTGTCACTGAATATCAGTCAACATTCACCGCTGCACAGAGTGAATTTTCACCAATATACACAGGTTCAAACTTACATTAAAAAAGGCCCGTCTTATCACTGCTGTTTCCAATGAAGGACACTGATTCATTTTTACAGTCAAAGCGAGATTACAGGTTCCTCCAGCAGATGTAACCTGTTGCTCCCGGTAGGTGGGGGGTAAGCTGGTAGGGTAGGGTAGTAGTCATATATCAGAAAAAGGTGCACCACTTCTGAAGTATTTATAACAACCTGTTGTTGTTAAAAATATCTCTGAAGTGGTGCACCCTTTTCTGAATATCAGGGACCTTTTTAAGCTATAATGGTAGCAGGTGAATGTACCTTTTTCCTTCAACCGCTGTTTAAAAGGGCCTCCCACCCTAACAGTTTATATACTCCGTAACTCACACAAATAAAAATAAATAAAACAAAACCATAAGGTGTGAGACAAGTTAAGCATTTGATGTAGGCGCCATAAAACACTTCAGCCAC
Source organism: Terapon puta (assembly GCA_028564955.1). NCBI lineage: Eukaryota > Metazoa > Chordata > Actinopteri > Centrarchiformes > Terapontidae > Terapon > Terapon puta. The sequence continues at coordinate 19,395,810 of JAOXYL010000030.1, forward strand.
GGATGTGATTTTGTACAAGCACAGGAAACCTTTTTAAGTGGTGATAAGTGATTACTAAATTGATCATGACACTAACAAGGAATAATAATAGTATAATAATCTATTTAATTATCTAGTAGTATAATAACCTCTGTAAGTTGCATTATCCTAATGCACTGCTGTAAAATGGGTTAATTTGGTCTTTTCCTTTCTGCCACTTTGTGAGCTGTCAAGAATTGTTCTAAAGTGCAATGTTCTGCTTTGAATTGTTCTGTTTTAAATTGGTTTGTTTTGTTGGCTGCCTTTTTCGCTTGGGATTTCCGCATGTCCTAAAGACTTGGCACAGGTCGGTGCGGCTGTGGGCGCCTGCAAGTACATGCACGGAAAGACATTCATTGTACAATGGGGAATTTTTGTGTGTGCGCGTGCGCATGTGTGAGTGTGTGTGCGCTGTGCGATGGAACGAGCCGAGCGGTTATTAGCTGGCAGGGATAATTGGACTCTATGTAGGTGGCATGACCCAGCTGTCTGCGGCAGGAAGGCCCAGAGCTGAGCGTGACCTCAGCCGCTGACCTTACAAATGCAATACAGTGACCTCTGACCCTCCCCACATTAAGGAGACAGTGTTGTCTTTCTGCAGTCAGCCATCAAATTAGAACAACTAGGGGCCCAAAGAAGCTTCACCTATTCTTTTTGTTCAGATTGGTGTTGTATCCTGTTGTATTGTCATTAAACAGCGACAAGAAATATCACCGGGGTGCTGCTGACTTGTGGCAGGGAGGCAGCATTTCAAAGCTCACTTCCTTCACTCTCTCACAACTGTCACACAGACCCACACACTTTTACACAGCAGATTTTCATTAAACCTTTGCCCACGTTTACTACAGTAAATTTACAGCAATGCACACACTTTTCAAAATTACATATATGGCATCAAAAATGCATGGTGGAGAGAAAAAGACTGTCACAGTTAGGTGTCAAATTTAAGTGAATGGAATATGTACACTGAGGTGCAATCATTAATCTCCATTCACCGCATGGCCTTATGTGACCTTTGTTACATTATGTTGCACCACCACTATGTTCGACTATGAAAACACTGCAGGAAACCCTGACCCTCAGCACTGACCCAGTATTGCATTCTGAGTTTAATAAGAAAAACTATATCACACATGTTTCAGAGGAAAACACTGAGATTTTATTTCCACCGTCATCCAATCATTGCTATCACATTATTTAGTACTATGGTATATATTGCGATTGAGCAATAAAGAATGTGTATATTTTTTTTCTCTACAGAAAAGTGACCCCTCTCAGTGTTTACACAAGGACACACACAAAGAAAGAGAGATACACTTGCAGAGTATGTGAGCATCTTGAATTTATGGCGCAATCTTTCAAGAGATCCTGCCATGTCCCTCTTGTCTCCCCCCTGTGTATCAGTCACCAAGGGGGCAGCTAGGCCTCTCTTGGGGGATGTTAGAGGAGAGAAATCTGTCAAGATGGAAGCGGTGCCCCCTTAGGCTGCCACTGAGCGACAAGCGTGTCCCCTTGCCTGCTCTCCTGTATCACAATACTGCTGTTGAGTGACTGGAAAGCCCTAATGGATGCAGGTATCTGCTGTTAGTCTGATCTTCTTTAAAAGCCCTCAGAGGAAAAAAAAAAGATAAAGGGTAAACTGAGGGGAGGGAGAGAATGCGTGTGGGTTTGATGTTATTATATGTAGGAACTCCTTTGATGGCAAAGTACGTCTGATTTGGTAGCTTGTGCATTGGTGTGAAGAAAATATAATGAGGACATGTGTGGGAGTGCTTTTAAAGAAAAGAGAAAGTGTGTGCATGCGTAAGTAAATACAGGTGTGTGAGTGTGTGTGTGTGTGTCTGCGTGTGTGCAAGTGTCCAGCATGCATGTATATGTGTGTGTTAGGTCATTAGTGCTGCTTTAAAGGCTTGGCATCCCTGCTGAAATCTGCAATAAACCAGAGGAATTCAACAACTCACAAAGTCATCAGGGGGAAAAGAGTTTACCAGCCAATCCATCATCTCGATGAGTGTTTCTCAACCTTTTCAGCACGCAACCCCCTGAAGAAACACTCCTTCTTTCGCGCAATAACACACAGAGAGGTGAACTTTAACACCAAGGGATGGATTTTATTTCCCATTTCCAGGCTATTGTAAAAATACCGGCTACAACACTGTGTCTGAACATCTCCATGATTGTCTTTTCCACAGTGACAAGAGCTGCCATCGTCGTGTCATTCTCCAAAATCTTCTCTGCATGTCCCTGCCCACAGCCACCAAAAAGATTATTCTTTGGAACCAAATAAACCTTTGAACATTTGAGCCAAATATTCTTGTTTATTTTGTCTATACTCAATGGTTTACCACCGAGTCAATCATCGGGAGATGTAAAGGGATTTCAATTCAGCTGTTTTTCCATTGCGTAGAGAATTTCTGGATATTCTGCGAGAGGTGCAAACTGTAGACATTTTGTACTTACTGCAGCAATCGATAAAACACATAATTTCTCCTTAAAAAAAAAACCTCTATCTGTAGTATGACAGCACCTGACAATTGTTTTGTAGCGTCTTTTCATTCGGGTTTGTTGTGATCACCCACATGGACCACCCTGATTCATCCTACCCCATCTTTCATTTCACAGCCCAAATCCCTCTTTCCTCTTCACTTCATCCTCTCCATATCCTCCCTCATCCCCGCGCTCCTCTCTTTCTTGCCTGGCATTTTCACCTAACCTCTGCTTGCTCTCGCTCGCTCACCTCCTCCAGAAGCTGTTGTCTTTCTCTTGTTTACTCCACTCATCCATGTGGCCCCTTGACCTGCGCGTTATCTGCAGACTGAATGAGCCGTCACCTAGCAACCCCACCGAGTATTTGAAAATTCACATTAGTTAAAGGTGACCTCAGGAGGGAAACGTTCAATGATGGAGCGAAAAGTTGAGAAACTGTTCATGTGTGACATATTGTAAGATGAGTGAAGGCATTAGAGACGGGGAAAGCAATGCTACATAGAGTTGAAGTATGGGGAATGTAGGACAGCAGGCAGCAGGTTCAGCATGTCACTGATGAGCTAATTTTGCTCGTCTTTTTTTTAATATGTCTCCCAACTCCCAAAGTACAATAGCAAATCAATACAATACCCAGAACACATGTCCTCTTAATGTATTGCTTAGTGCAGTCTGCTTTACATTGCCTCTTGCACTTGCTTGAGCATCACCAGTACCTACAAAAATGTGCTTTAAACTCTGTACGTGTAACTTTAGTTGTGTGTGTGCTGTGTGGGTGGGTGTATTTGGGAGGGTATTCGGAGGGAGAGGTGGAAAGAAGGACAGGATGAGGGAGATGAGATAAGAAGAGCATGAATGGGACATAGAGAAAGACAGAAAGGTGAATAAGAAATGAAAAAAAAAGGTATAAGTGAGGTTGTGTTTGTATGTGTGTTTGGGGGGGGGGGGCGCATCGAGGGGCACAGAGAACTGACAGATTGCAGGCAGAGGCTCGGCTCTATTGTTTCGGGCTAATTTCATGGGATCAAACCAAAGCACAGCCCCAGACACAGACGGAGCTACGGCAATCTGTTGGGAAATCTCCCCTCTAATTGGCCCCACAGAAAAGGCAAGGCCACCGCCGGCGCACTGCAACTTGCTCTTGATTGCTTTACCTCCCCACATAAGCGGCTGTACAAGCAGCTAGGCCTGCCAGTCAATCACCGCTGCGATAGCTCGCCGCCGCTGACAAGAAAGCAAGCAGGGTTAGCAGTAAGTGATTGTTTTATGGTGCTGGAACACTGTGTGTCAGTTTTGAATAATAATAATAATAAAAAAAAAACATTTGCTGTCAATCAGTCAGCCAGCCAGCTAGTTTTGACGGATGAAAACACTCTCAAAATTGGTTGGACAGGATAGAAAACTTGACAGGGATTGTGTGTGTGTGTGTGTTGGTGTGTGAGTGAGGGACAGTGAGGGACAGTGAGGGGCTTTGTTTTGAAATGCGCTATAATGAAAGAGTGCAGCAGCTGGAGGAGGGGAGGACACACAACTCCATACAACGGGTTTACAAGCATCTTCCCTCTTTGTCCAACTCCCACCTGCCCATCTATACATCAGTGGCTGTCACTGCAGCGCACTCCACCTCTCCACACCTTCATCCACCCAACACACACGCACACACAGACACACAC
>JAOXYL010000030.1:19405232-19423348 GCA_028564955.1 Terapon puta
ACACACACACACACACACACACACACACAAGCAGACAAAGCCGCAGCGCAAGTGTAGATCATCCATGGGTCAGTGAAAGCTAGAAGCGGTGTTTTTCCTTGCGGTGGACACACATCAATTTCAAGGAAATTGCTCGCCCCATTATTGGAAAGTGTTACCGGAATGTCAATTAAGGGGGAAGTTTTTAACCTCGCACCACACAAATAAACAGAGCACCCCACTCCCCCTTATTAAAGGCGGTGTCAGCGCAGACAGAGAGTCTAGAGGGGGTAGAGGGGAGGGAAGGAGGGATGGAGGGAGGTAGAGATGGAGGAAGGGAGGCCCGGGGAAAGGGAGAAGAGGAGACAGGAGATTTGGTGCTCTCAAAGAAATGCTTTTGGCCCTCCTTTTGTGCCCGAGGCCCTAGACCCTGAGAACCACTCAAAGACCGGGCTCTGGCCCCAACTCAGGCCCACTTAAGGTTAACCTCAACAGGCAGGGATCTGTTTGACAGCTGGCTGGATCCTGTAGGTGCAACTGCAGCAGGCCAATTAAGGGCAGGTCAGCAGAGGGGAGGAAGGACAAAAAGAGGGGGGGACACGGAGATAGACGTGGGAGATGGGGGACAAGAGGGGAGGGTGATGGAAGGGCAGATGGCAAGACAAGGGTTGGGATAGAGGAGTGAAGGAAGGAGAGTGGTAGGAAAGACGTGCAAGGGCAGGAGAGCTGACAGAGGTGAGAGGGAGGATGTAAAGGAGGGAAGGAATATGGAAAGAAGCGATTGGGGGAAGAGGTGAAGAGCCGGAAGCGATCGATGTGTTTGCTGAGCACTAGTTTACTTGAAAAACACAGTTGGTACGAAAGCACATAAATACTGTGGGGAAATGAGGAAGAGAAAGATTGACAAAATACAGGCAAAGATGTAGCAGACAAATAGCTGACCTTTAAAAATAACATCAAACAAGAGAGAGTTTCACATTGAAGTGGTACTGAAATCAGACAAAGGCTGAGCCCTTTAGACCTTTCTCTCATCTCCATGACCATTTCAACATGCTGCAGAGCATATACTGGGGCCACAAAGATGAAAAATAACAGGGTAGATCGATCTTGTTTTTACTGGGAAGTTTGGAAGGGACCTGGCAAGGCCTTATGTCCACTCCAGGATACAGTACCACACCTGACCACCAGTGAAAATGTCCACACTTCAATAAGTAGCCTGTCAAGATATACCCCAAGGAGTGTGAGAAGTGAGTGCTGATCCATAATCATCCAGAAATATTCAAAAAGAAGAAACAGATCAAAGTGCAAAGGGAAGACCAAGACAACTTGACAGAACCTCCAAAGATGGGTGGAGTGTGCTCCAATTGCTCCAGGGGTCTAAGTCTGCAAGCTCATAGGCATGTGAAATGCCTTCACATAGCCAATGTGTGAGCCTCTGTTTGGAAAAGGGCTTGCCAAGAGCCCCATCACCATAGCAGACGAACAGCTGCTGAGAGGCTGCGTGTTCCATATAGCTCGCTAAAACACACACAGACAAGACGCAAACGGTGCAATTCCAATCGCTCCAAATGGAAAAGGTATCAGCGAGTTGGGAACGTTTGTCATTGAAATAACAAGCAACTTTAGTGGAAGCTAATGTGACCTCTTTAATTATTTTACCATTAACTAACTCTTGATTAGAATATCAGAAAATGCTTAAATGCCATCCTAAATCAAATAATAAATGATAAATACATACAAAATATTGCGCAGGAGAAGAACATTTCCATTTGATATACCAACTATAAACCCATCATTTACCATTTGATATACCAACTATAAACCCATCATTTACCATGTGTTAATGAATGCCTTGGAAGAAATATAGAAATTTACAAGAGCTAGTGGGAAATAGGCTGTCTGGCACTGGCACAGGAGATTGGGGATTCAATTTCCAGTCAGGGCACACTGCAAATCCAGTGTGGACACTTGGGCAAGGTCCTTGTCAGTCATACCAGCTCAGACGTCACCCAAATTCAAATTCTGTTGAAAGCAAATATACAAGTTACTGTAGTGAAAGGGGACACATGCAGAGGATGTGGAAAGTGAGTACAGATTCTCCCAAGCCTGGGACTGAATAGTACCATAACACACAGGAGAAGGAGGCATCATATAGCACCAATGCTCAGTGGCTAGGGGATCTAAGAGCAGACCACAGAGGCAGTAACCATCACAATGGTTGACATCTAAGAAAGAGTGTCAGGTGTAAAAGCTGGACAGCACCAGGCCCTGACATGATCCACATCTTCTGGTTAAAGAAACTACACTTCATAAAGGCCTGGACAGCACAGATGAATCAACTGCTGATGGATGGGATACACCCTGAGTGGTTAACCCAAGGGCAAATGGTCCTGATCATGAAGGAACCAGTTGTTCCATTGAATAATTGGTCAATAACCTGCCTCCATACAACATGGAAGTTCCTGTCAGGCATTACATTGACTAAGATGAATAGGCACATAGCTCAGTATATGAGCAGGGTCCAGAGAGGAACTGTTAGTAGTACCAGGAAAGCCAAGCACCAGCTATTGACTGATAAAGGAGTCACCCAAGACTATGCAGACTAACAAAACCCTATGACTTACTTGGAAATGTAAGATATCAACAGGACACTAAGAGACTTCATCAATAACTCAATGGGGCAGTGGATTTAAAGCCACTTGCACAAGTTCCCATCAAGTGCAGCATATACCAAGGTAATGCCCTATCTCTGCTGCTGTGCTTAGACCTGAACCTCTTCCAGGAGGGCAAACTACCATAAGGCAGCACTGCCATTCAGATATTCAGGACAGCTACACAAATACACTGGGATCCTGCAGGCAAATAGGAACTATGAGGAGATGATGAATTTGGCCCCAAAAGATGAGAGGCCCCATAGTGTGACAAGCCCCTACACTGTTTATACAATCAATAAATTGAAGAAGGTCATTGAATTCTACCAGTGCTGGGAAAAGGCTGAATTGATCATTAGCCCAGTACCACTAATGATGGCAGAACAGGTACTTAGTACAAAATCAATAAAGGTGGAGGTCTGCTCCACCAGACAGGACCCCTGCTGCAAGCTGTGCAAAGTAGGTGGTTGGCATAGTGTACTGGGATATCTGCTCTGAGTATGAGTTGAGAAAGTTCCACCTCCCAAAATTGTTAAGAATGACCAAGATATGGGACTTCAAGACAAACAAACTGGTGATGGCTAACCAACTAGACATCATGTTAATCAGCAAACTACAGAACAAGATAGAGGTGATACAAGCAACAGTTTATACAAGCAAAGAGTTTTTTTTCACATTTACTTTAGCTTTTGCTACAGCAAATATGAATTTTAAGGGTAAAATCTCCTCTATTTGAAACAGGGCTCCTGAGAGAATAGTGTGCATCAGAGGAAGTTCCCTCTGAGAGATTGCTCAGTAAACTTTTGTCGACACACACCCTGGATGAAGTAAGAAGAAAATTATGAAACACCAGGAAATGGTTTAGCGAAAGAGTGTCTCAGTCGCTGCATCTCGGTCGTCATAACCTGGCGACAACTGGAGAGTCACGAGGGGATGGTCTGTTTAAAAGGTAATGGATTGGACATCATCAAGCTCGTCATCCAAGGCCTAGGCCACACTGCTCCAAGTAATCACAGAGCTGCAGCTGTATAGCCCAAGGTGTTCTCTATAAATTGGTGTGCTACTGGAAGATGAGAATCACAAGAAGACTAGGTACATCCTGGATGGCCAGATAAGTTTGGATAAATTTCAGTGTACTTCTCTGCAGGGGAGAGTGTTCAAGCCTGCACAGCCTGAAAGAAAGCGAAGCCAGGATAAACAGAACAAGAAAATTCAAAGCTAGTAAGTACAGCATGTAATTCCACTGCCCCAAATATGTCCTGTGGTTACGAAGTCTCATTTCTTAGTTGACGTGGAGAGCAGAAGTAGAGGAGCAGAGAAGAGAGAAGATTATTATACATCATCATTATTGAACTACTGACTCCACAGTAATCCTCGGCAAGAGCTCCCATGTCAGTAAAAACCAAACCCCAGCCCCAACTGCAGGAAGAAAAGACGAGTGGGGAAAGAAAGGGAAAGGGAGGGGGGGGGGGGACTGATGGAGAGCTGGAAAGAGAGACAGATCAGGAGCAATTCTGAATCTACATAGTTAATGAACACCATTTCACTGGTTACCACCGGCAACCAAAGTGGCTGCAGAAAACATCCCCATGCCATTCTTGATCCTGTTTTGGGTGAGCGTGTGTGCGTGCACGTGTGTCAATGAGGGCTCTCGCTGGATGAGCACATTCAAATGAGTGGTATTTTTCTCTCAGTTTGTACATAAAATAACCAGATTGTAGTTTTACTCTTCAGCCAGACTCAAATCCATTACACCAGAGCTCCTGTCTTTCAGAAACACAGAGAGAGAAGGAACAGGCCGAGAGGAAGAGATGGAAAATAGCATACTGCAAAGGAGAGGATGGCTGAAAAATGGTGATGAATTATGTGTGATGATGTGAGTTGTGTGCATGGGTATTCGAGTAAGTGCACATGAGTGTGTGCAAAAAAGCCAACCTGACCATAAATGTGCCTTTCCAAGCCAGGCCATTAAAGCTGGGCATTTTTCTGAACCTAACTTTGACTCTGAACTAAACTAACTTTCACCACTGCCCTTGGCGTTCTAAATTAACTTTAGCCGCCAATGCAGTTAATGACAAATGATGTGTTGAAATCAGTTTACTTCAAGAGACACTCCATAAAATCCCATTTTCGTGTGGTTGCCTTTGTTTGTTTATTCACATTAATCATTTTTACAGTATTATTCATATAATTTATCCATCTCACATCTGTGTTACAGAGCAGGGCGACAGAAAGATGGAGAATCAGAGACGTGGCCTTGCATAAAAGCTTATAAACCAGACTCAAAGCTGCGATTTCATTACATTATGTGATTTGCCTGCTGAGCCACCAGTTCACAACCCTGATTGTCAAACCGGTGTTCAGGATAGGAATGCTGAGCAAACAAAAAGACCACTGTTTTATTTTCACAAAGTAGCCAAGGGTCTGGCTTCTCTCTCCTATTTTTCGCCTGCTGCTGTGCATTCCAATAAAAGTCTCCATAGATAATGAATGTTAGTAGGCCGTCAGCGGCCAAACCTTGGCTCCTATGGCAGTTATGACTGTCCACTGTGGTGTCTGTGTGTTAGTCATCTCAGGATGAATGAGTCACCAGAGAGAAACCTCAAGCACCACCCAGGTGAGACACACGCATTCACACACATATAACACAGTGCTGAGATGAGCGAGGTGCAGGATTGTACGGGGACCTCTATTGTGTGGCATTATGCTGCCACCATGTGGCCAGTATAAGAAAGAGCAAAAAGTTGGGCAAGGCATGCAGCTATGGTGTGTGAATAGTAGAAATATCATCAAATGATGAAAAATAGTTGACAGATCTGTGTGTGTACATATTCATGTCCAAACACATAAGGCTATTTGCATTACAGCTGTAACGGTAAACAATATAAACTGAAACATAAAAAAAACTTGATCTGGACATGACACATTTTATATAAGCGTTCAGTTACAAAAGTGTCCCTGTGGCAGAACGACACAAACAGCATTTGTGACAAAAAGACAGACTGCATTTTCTGTCTAGCTTTTCCTTTTTCTGCAGGCACTTTATCAGCCCTGACAGAGCACATTGTTTTAAATCCTCCAAGCAGTCCGTACAGCTGGTCGATTCTTCATAATAGCAACTTGGGATTTTAGTTAAGCTTATTTGCGTGTTGTACAAATTCTTAGTTGTACAAATTCTTAGTTGCAGTGAATAAGAGGAAGCTAAATGTACATTAGAAAATCCACTGCAAAGCAGAGCTCATCTGTTGATCCTGGGCAGCTAAGTCAAGATTTGTGAATTAAATTAGCTTTCCACATTTCTAAAAATTCCAAAATTTCAAAATGCCTCTTTTACAGGGAAACATATGAAGCTAACTGAATGTTGGTTAAATCATAGTTGTCGGTAAATCAATATTACAAATCAAATCTATTCAAAGAGGGAACATCAATCTAAGTATGGCTTTTTGTAACTGCTACGTGGGCATACTTAGTCAAGACAAACATTTGTAAAGTACTTTGGCACTTGTATTCTGAAGTCTTTTGAGTTCATCACGCTAATTAGGAGTGATTAGCCAAGTGACCACAGCACTATTCAAAGCCAAAACAGTTGTTATTCCACTTCTCATTATCTTTATGGCGAATGAGAATGAGGCAGTAATTCTGTCCGAAGCCTTACTGAATGGGGGAGACAGTAAAATGAAAATGAAAAAGGGGGGCTGAGGGGGCACACAGGAAGACAATAAGGATGATATCACAAGAAGGAACACAGCTTCACCATCCCTTTCCCCTGACTCCACGTGGGCCACCTCATCAGACTAATTACCCCAGTATTTACTGTGCTAATTCTGCAAAGGCCTTGAGGCATCCTGTTTTGATTGAGGCCACTAGAAGTCCGGCTCGAGGGAGCGCTGGAGCTCTCAAACTGCTGCCAGTGCACCACTCAACATCTGTCATCCCCTGGCCTTTCAGTGGATCTGTTCAAGTGAGTACCTGTTGGGGTCTGAGAGGCAGATACGGCGCAAAGACAGTGACTGATAATGCTCAACAGCAACCCACCACCACCACGAACCCTTAATTGGTATTATACCAACTTGTCGCTGCCAACAACCACTTCACCTTTTAATGAATGTAATCAGAGAATTAAGTAGCTGTGCACACTGAGCATCTCCGGTACACCTCCCCAATGGCATCACAGCACCACAATCATACACACTGCTCAATATAAGAATACTGCATCGGATTCATGTCATCATTTCAATTTCAAGCGTTAGTTGGTCACAATTTAAAATCACTTATGCACAAAGGCATGAAACTATTGTGGGAAGCATTTACTGTCATTATCATCATGATCACTTAGTTCTCAAGTGCTTCAAGGTTACACAGCTCGAGATGTGCTGTACGTTAATAAATACTTGAGTCACTGAAGGGCTTAAGGGTGGCTTGCATTTTCTAGTCATTTCATTTCAATTAATATCCTCCATTCAGAAAAAGGCTCTTCACCTTTTGTTCAAGCACAACAGAGCTCCATCACTTAATTACACTTATATTAACAATGAATCAAACAGCTCTGTGCGACATGAATGGGCTGCTAGTACAGCCAAAAAAAAAAAACATGCCAAGCTGGAAGTCCAAGTCAGCTCTGATCCACTCCCCGCTCACTAACGCTGACTATACGCTGCCTGCCCAGCATCTTAATAAAGGAAAAACTGTACAAATAAGTGGCTGGTATAGAAAGCATAATATCCATTAGCTGACAGAGAATCTATCTCACGGAAACAGACTAATGAATGCTTCAGGCACCTATTTTGTCTGAGGTATTATCATTAGAGCGCTTTGCGTTTACTCCTAAGAAAAAAAGCGATCCTATTGGACATCCATGTGGTTTACACACCATCTGAGGATGTATCAGATGGCGACTTAGCCAATGAAAACAAACAGAAAGCCCCGTGATCCGTTGCAAAAACAACACACCGTGTTCAAAATGAGGTTTAGTCACTAGCACAAACTACTCGAAACAGATGGGAAACAAACAACTTAGCTGCTGTCGAGCATGGAAACCAATTTCAAACTGTAAAAGACTTTTTATTCATCTAATTTAACTGTTGTCTTCTTCCCAGAGACAACTGAGGGAAATCTTCCTTTACAAGGACACAAGAGATTCTATATTCTCAGACTTGAGAATTGCGGGAGGTATTTTGTGAGCAGATGGTCAGGCTCGGTAGACGCTTCTTCCCCCCAACACCTTCAGCAATCACATTCCAGAAGCCTTGATGAAAATCTTTGATAGGCCCCTGCAGCCCCTACCTCAGGTGAATAGTTTCTGTTGGCGAGGCAAATGTGCTGATGCACACACAGATTAAGACAGACCTCAGAACTGACAGCACTGCATCACTTCTAAGCTCTCCATTAGAAATTTTCTAATATTTCTGTTCTATGGATATATTTCCTATGTAAGGTGTGTGTTTATGAATGATTATGTGACTCTTTTGCTGTTTCCTGACAGGGTTAATGTTCCAAAGGGGGATGGAGATTAACAACGGGGAATAGTGACAGTGAGTTCTTAAACCAATTCAGACAACCCAGAGTTGTTTCACCGGAGCAACATGCGGAATATCATTCGCCTCGTTGGATAAACTGGATACCACTGCGTTTCCTGCCAGTGCAGTATAAAGAGGCCTGCGTGTGTGTGAGAGCATGTATCTGTGTACATGATCTGTTTGAATTTGCCTTGTGGTGTTTCCTGTGGGTTTCCAGTGAATCGGGAAATTGTGACTAACAACTATTTGCATCACTGGTTTATGAATAAATTGGAGAAAAATGGACTCCCCTTGTTTCATTTAATAGAGAACCTTTGTGAGTCATCTTGCAAACAGAGAGTGTGTCAGACTGAAGTGCTGCAAATAAGCACGAACAGAGCATTATGTAGCTACAGCCATTCAATCAACAGAAATGATACGGTCTGTACTTTGATTATGTGGTTACTCAGCCCCTTAGCTTGCTGCTGTTACGCACTGAGTGCATTTGCACACACACACACACACACACACACACACACATTTACAGATGTAAACAGATTTTCACTTAGTTACTCTCACTTGCAAACTCATTTCACATAAATCAAATACGATTACATTGTGTTGTGTCAAGTGATTAAACCATGATTAATGAAAACAATAATCTTGAATGTATTTTGATGTCTCAGAGAATGCATATTGGTATCATCACCTCTGAAAATATTCATCTGTTTTATGACTACAGTAGATGACAATGCATGTCCCTGGACACAGTCCAGACTTCTTTTTAAAATGGGCACTTCTTCCTGTTATAAATTGCTATCATCTCAAGATGCTTCCAGGAGCATGAAGGTGACTTCACATCAGTGCCCAGATGTCAAACCAATACCACGGAGCAGTGTGAGGAACGAGGTGCAGTGATGTTATCAGACGACACATCCCGGCTGTTCTGCAGGCAACGTTTGTTTACAGTGTCACAACAGGAGACAGCGCTGGCTGGATGTACCTGATACTTTCATACATATACAGTGCATGCACAGAGACAGGTAGATACAGAAACCATCACTATAAAAACCTAGAGATTTTTATCCTCGCACTAGTAGGTGTGAGGAAGGGAAGTATAATTCTTTTTCATCAGTGTTAATTCTCATGGCTCCAGGTGGATGCAGTAGTTCCATGTTGTACAAATAACAGTAATGCTTTATGGCATTTCATTCTTGAAAAGCTAAGAATCAATAAGTGAAGTGAGAGTTGCTGTCAATGTGAGACACTTAAGCCCACATTGTTGTTGCTCTGCTGTAACACAGCGGAGCCAAGCACTGGTAAACAGAAGCATTCAGTCTCCATCAGCTCGGTAAAGATTAAAGAAGCACTTGTAGAGTGAAGCCACTTCTTTTGTGTGTCGTATACAGGGAGCGATTGCTATTTTAACCAAAGATATAAATGGAAAAGATTTTCATTGTGCTGTGTGCTGCTGAACCAGAGAGGGCTGACCTTGAGCATGGATGAAGTGCAGCCCTCTGAGTGTGATACTTAGGAGGAAAAGTTGCTGGAGACAAGATGATACTGTTGTGTTAGATAATTAACTTTCAAAGTAATGCACAATTTGGCAGCCACACAAACATCTCTCCCTCCTTTCCCCTTTCACTTATCTGCAGAAATAATCCCATAAACACTTTGTGTCTATGCAATACATTTAAACTATTTTTATCGTACAACCAAGTAACTAATCCAGCTCTATTTGTGTTTTTTTAATACAGTGGACCACACACTGGCATACAAATGTCTTAGTACAACTCAGTATGTGCTGCTGCATCGTTTCCTCAATATTAAGGCATTGTTGTTGCTCTGCTCCGTCATTGTCGGCCTCCAGATTAATATGCCTCCATGCCTTTACATCCCAGTACTTGGTGTGAGCCAGCGGGCTAAGCCGCAGTTGTTTTTGTCACTGTAATTTTCATGAAGCAAAGTGCTGCTCCGAAGAGCGAATAAGTGATGAGCAACAATGAGCCGCTCTAAACATATTCTCCTTGCATCCGCAACCAAAATGACAACAACCAGTGCTTCTGTACAGATAGAGGAACAATAGAAGAGACCTGCTGCCTGACACAGAGAGAAGACAGCATAAATGTCACATAAAAAGCATAGCTTATGTGGAAAAAAACATTTCTTTATCTTTAACCCCAAGTTATAAAAAAAAGACATGTATGTCTCCTATAGGTAGAGATGAGTTAAAAGAGATGGGAAGAAACAAAAGGGAAGAAACTGAGACACTGCTGGCTTATGTAACACGTCTCTCTGATGATCTGTTAATATGTTTTTTCTGTCTGTTTTCCATCTGGCAGGCAAAATTGCAGTCCCAGTGAGGATGTTCAATATAAGCACCCACCAAATGTATCACATTGTGTAAGAGTGTAAACGCTTAGATAAGGTGCTATATTTTGACAGCACAGGAATCATGCATCAATAACGCACAGTGCCTGTGACGCTGTGTGCTATAACAAGACAGGTTTGTGTGACATCTCACCCTGAAACACATGCGGCAGGCCATCAGATCCAGCGCTGTCCCCATCACACCGACAGACACACTTGACTGTTCAAGTCAAGACACTTAACAGTGAAGTGTGATTAAAGTTTGTATAATGAGCTTCTTTTCAGTTCAGAGATGGATCTGTAGGTCTGACTGTGATCTCTGGTCGTGCCCACGGAGCGCTCCAAATGCGGCCAGTGAGGTCTGGTTCATGAGTCCATGAGATGCGGTGTGATAAATACAAAGTCCTTTGGAGCGCCGACGTATGACTTCCACTCGAAACTCAGACGATTCTTTCAACTCTGCGTGTCTGAAGATTAGATCTCAAAAAAGATCCCCTCATCAGTGCATTAACTCGTTTCTGGCCACATCCAGCACCCATCTGTATCTGCCATAACCACATATGTTAAAGGAAAACTTCCCACCAGACTATCCCCTACCTCTGCTGGTGTCCTGTATCACCTGCGACACCGGAGAATCAATTACAAAGATCAGGCTGGTAATGAGGGTTCCAGTTACCCGATCCAGTGACCGCAGGACAATATGGAGGTCTTAAATCTTTAATGCATATTCAGCAAGACTGCTGCCCACGCCTGGCATCAGTGACCCCAGAAAGTCCAACCACAAAACACACTGAGCACCACTACACTAAATATACCAAGAGATTTGAATCAAAAGATAGATTTCAATCTAAATGAATAGTCACAATTCTTAAGATAATTATCCTTGCAATAATCCAGTGATTGGAGATCTAGGTCAGGGCCTAACAGTTTTAGCACATGGAAAAAGGAGCTGCCAAGAATGACAGCTTGAAAGATGATTTTTTTAATTGTTGAAATGTTCTAATTGGCGTGATAATGGTCCCGTGTAATCATACCCCTTAATTCAGTCATATTAATTATATCAATTTGGTTTAGCACAGATCTCCTTCTTGGTGTTCTTTCACTGTCTCCCTTTCCCTTTCGCACCTGCACACACACACTAACGAGCTTAAACACAAAAAGGATTTTACAAGGGCGTCGGATTCACTAATTAGGAGAGAATGGAATTTAAAACAAAAAAAATGTAAATGGAATAACATTAGCATACTAAATGTAGCCTCCAATTTTTTAGCTGCTGTTACAGAGGGACGTGAGCATGAAATCAAACTTCACAAACACACCAGAGGGTACTGAGGATATGTTCTTTAGATTTGCAACTTTTCTTGTGCGCTGCGTTGTGAAAAATCTTACGATAAAGGGCGTTAAGACAGATTGTGAGAGAAAGACAGACAGACAAGTGCAGAGAGAAAAAGAGCCGTGCTGCCTTCATCTGGGAGCTGCTGTGCATGTATGCGTGACGGCACATTCTGGAAAGAAAGTAAGAAGGGGCCGTGTTCTGCTAAATGGCCATATGTACTGAGGGATCACCTTCAATCCACCTAACACTTGCGTCTGAGCCAAAGCCAAGGGCGATATGGTGCCACGGTGTGTCTATGTACAGTTGGTGTGCCTGCATGGGTGTACGTGTGAGCATGTGTCAGATTGAATTAACTTTGGCAATGGGATGTGTGAAAGTGGAGATAAAGAAAGAACAGCCACTCACAACTGGGTAGAAACAATAAAAGTGGATTTTCTTAGCCGAATGGAAGAAATGAGCAACAAGGGATCAAACTTACAAACTTTCTCTTCAGCTTGCCCTTACTGCCACGGCTTGGCTTGCCCTCAACTACAGTCCCAGAGCTGTAGTCCGAGCCTATGTCCAGGTTGTCATCTGCTGAGACGCTCTTGCGGAGGTAGGCGGCCCGCGCCCGGAAGTGGGAAAAGGGCGACTGGGAGCGAGGGCGGGCCTCGGTGCACCCGCCATGCTCGGGCTCGTCCTCACCCTCCATGTCATCCTCCAGACGCCACAGCTCCCCTGGAAGAGGGTAGATGGGAGGAAGAAAGAGGACAAACAAAGCGATTAGGGAGCAGTCAGGAGGGAGAGAGAGAAAATGAAGAAAGGTAAAGAAAGAGAAGGAGGGAGAGCAGGAAGAGGACTGGGCGCATGATCAATCCTTGCTTTCACTACAAAATAATTGCAAACTCACGCCACAAATTGTGAACCGTCATCCGCTGATCGCTTTCATAAAACATTTCCTGAATGTAATTAAGCTTCAGCTTAAGGTGAAATATTTCACACCCATTCTCAGCCTGCCTCCTTAACAACTTGATTATGATGCCATACGCTGGATAGAAATAATGGCTCATGTGAAATGCAGCGACAGTGGTGTGTTTTTTTTTTTTCTCTCCAGCTCTGACGTGATGGCTGAGCTGTAACAGTCGCACAACAGAGACGGATGTTTCCTGTCAGAGCTGAGCTCGGCAGCACTAATCACAGCCGGCTTCCATCGCTCAGCATTTGATGTTCGTCAGACGTCCTGTCAGCGTCCAACGCCTGACTAACTGCACCCATAAAACCCTCACTGGTCTTTCAGTTACTTACAGCACCAGCTGCATGCTGGGTAAGCTGCAGCAACTCTGTCCATCAAGGCGACGAACACTGTCAAGTCATTTATAGTTTAAAAAAAAAAGTGAAAGGCTCAATCAGGACTTTTTTAGATGATAAATATTAAATCATGCTCACTTATGATTCAAATATGTACAGCCATTAAAAGCACTGAATTGCAGATGAAAGATCTGCATCTCCCAGCTCATAAAAACAAATATATCTTGTTTTTATGGCATCAAATATAATTCAGAGGGTGGTGTACGTAATAAATATAATGAATGAAAAAATATCAATTCTGAGAATGGTTTAAATGAATATAAAGCCATAACAATGGCATGGCAGAGTTGCGAGTGTCTCTGTGCTGTTCTGGTCTGACAGAAACAGACTTTCCATCCACATTTCTCCCACGGACTGTGGGAGCTCCCCAAAAGTGAAGCCAAAACATCTCAATCGTCCCCCCGGTGGCTGGCCGCAGTATTGGTCATAAACCCTGAGTCTGGTTTTAGTTATTTGATGCGATAAAAAGGCTACTCCTGCACCTATTGACCTCTATCTCTGGAATTGTACGTGGAGAAACAATGCTGGGATGAGACGTAACTTGTGTCCTGTTAATCTAAGTTAGATTAAGAGTCACCTGAGCTTTATTTGATGCCTACTTCACAAAATTAAAAAAACAGAAAGAAAAAAATTAAGGTTAAAGAAAATAGTATAAGAAATATATAAACACTTAGACTTTGATTAGACTTCTACTGTATGTACTTTACACAAAAATTAAGTTAACATAGTTACAATGAATACAAACTTACTTAAGTTCTGGAAGATACCGTTTCTGTACTAAAACATTTACATTAAGCTTAACGTTGCTGCATAGTGAGATCCATTATTACAAATTTTCAATAGCAGGTTTTTTTTGGCAGTGACTGTTTTTGTGTGTGCTCGTGAATTTTGAGAGTGTGAAATATTACAGTATCAGTTCCACTGTCTGAGCAGCAGCCAACACGCATCTGGCTTTCAAAGCTGAGCCAAATGACACTGCAACAAAATGACCAGGGAGCGACTCCCGATGTAAAAACTGAGGCACACTGTCACTAATATGGTCTGTTCCTGAAATCTGTGAATGAAGTGTACCTGGGTTATTAAACTACTTGACTTAAAAAAAATAATAAAAAGTTGTCTCAGCACAACTGGGGATATATATGCATGAAGAGAGAGAGGTAGAAAGAGAGAGGCACTATCATGGTCGATGACAGCGGTTGCTAGGCAACAAGGACCCATGTGAGACTGAAGTCTCTCTCAATTTGATATTTGCAACAGAACAGCGGTAGAGTCGGGGAAAAAAGGCAGAGAGAGGGGGAGAGAGAGAGAGTGATAGACAGAGAGAGGGAGAAAGAGAGAGAGAGAGAGAGAGAGAGAGATGCAGACAGACAATCAGACAGGTAGAGTCAGGACATAAAATGGAAGCACTTGGGCTAAATAGACCAATCACAGAAAATGTCAGTAGCCTGGGATCGTTAGACGGAGAAACAGTGAACATTTATTGGATTAGAGCAGCAGGGATCGGGGTTAGCTCACTGCTCTTCGACCAGAGCGGGTTTATCGACGACTCGACATTCTCATAGTTCAAACAGGAGAGATGGCGGGACTGCGAGGGCTAAAGGGGAGTTGGCGGGAGGAGAGGGAGAGAGTAAAAGGCCGAACCACAGCACACCGTTTCAATGATTATCCAGCGTTAATCCAGGAAGGGACACTCAATTATGTGTTTAATATTAACTCAGTACACTGGAACGAAAGCCGTCTGATAGATTTACCTTGAGGTCACTTCGCCTGATAAGTTTATAGTTTCGTTTCCAAGCTGCATGGAGGCTCTCAGTGCAAACACAAGTTGCTGAGCCATCGTGTTGTTTGATTACACTGAGAAAACTTTGTGCTTGTTTGAGTTTATTTCGAAGTCGGAGCCGCCTGCGTTGCTGCATCTCTCTCCGTGAATCCGGTGGGACTCTGGTTTACTTCAAGTGAAAGACTTTGCCTTATTTTAATAAGTTCCCTCTCTCTGATGTTTGCCGTTTCATTCCCGCCTTTGTCGAGCGAAGCGTTTCTTTTCTTTGTAAAGCTGCACAGAGGAGAGAGAGTGGTTTCTGGAAGGCTGGGTGCGTGTGCGTGCCTCCAGTGCAAGCTTGTCTTGGTTTAAACATCACAAATAAGGACGATAATAATGCTGCGTTTTCCCTCAGCCCGACCAATGGAAGGTGCCAATTCTCATCCATCTGGCGGAGCTCTGATCATGTCGACGTCAATCAGCAGTGACAGACCGCTGCTGAGTGTGTGCGCCTGACAGTGCATGAGAATGAGGATAAGGGTGTGTGTGTGTGTGTGTGAGGATGTTTAACCGGAGGCACGTCCTGCTCTGACGTGATAGCTGCCGGCTTCTCTGACAGATGTGGAGTCTGTCCACGAGTTGGATGGAGCTGATGAAGGGTTACTTTACCAATGACCCACTTTGGAAAATTGTGAGAGCCGCTGGAAGCAGAATCAACTGATGTTTAATTATCCGCTGAGAAATTATGAATGCATTAAAGCCATACTGTATGTAGGTCACTTTTGAAACTGTTTAAAAACAAGCTCAAGCATAGGTTTCATATCCTTGAGAAATGTTCAGAAGAAGATTTGACAAATTTGCTCCTAATGTCTCATCTGTTGGCCATCTGGGAATTGAGGGGTTTTTTTTTGTTTGTTTTGTTTTTTTCTCATCCTGCAAAAATAAATCCATCCATGATTCACAAAACAAAACACAGAGAGGATGAACCTTTTTTTTTTTTTGCACATGTTCCTGTTGAAACGGCGGGTTCCTCCGTGCTCGTAATCAGGCGAATAAATATCAAAGAGGTAAATCGTTTGTGGAAGTTTGAGAGGAAAAAAGAAAATGGGACACGTTTGACATGTTAGAAAAGGTCTCAGTTTAAGCGTCAGTCGCGTCCTGTTGCTTCTGCAGCCCGACGTGCTTCTCTGATCAATAGCTCAAGAGGCACGCGGCAGATTGTCTCCCAGAAACGTGCATCAAACGGCGCTGGTAAGAGCAAGACGCGCGTTTCATCTGGCCACTTAAAGAACTACTGCGAGCGAGAGGAGCGACTGTTGGTGGAGGAATGAGATTCTGCCGCTAAAGCTAAAAGGTCTCTCCACTTCCAACGAGGCAAGTCAGACAGAAACAGCCATCTCAGCATGAAAGGGAACGCTCTGAGCGGAAATACCATAATTGTGCACTGGAGCAAATTTAGGAGATTTCAGGGGAATTTGCCTCGTCAAAATTGGATTAGTCAGAGATACAAATGAATGAGTAAACAAACAAAGGAGATGAAAGACTCAAACAGAAGCGTTTGATTCCACAAAGTCGCCCGCCATTTTTGGTAAATGCACACTCCCCAAGACATGAAAACTGAAAAAAGAAAAAAACACAGTGGTTGTTGTGCTTTCATCATGTCTCTACCTGCAGGCGGCAGAGTGCAGGCCTTTGGGTGGCTGGCGGCGGCGGGCGGGTTCTTCCTGCGAGGAGGACTCCCACCGATGAGATCAGAGTGATGGACCCTGGAGACCGTAGGAGACTGGGGGATGCTGGGAAGAGTCCGGGACTTTGCCAGTAGGGGCCTCTGTAGCTTCCTTTCCAGGGACCTGTTTGGACAGACAAAAGTGGCAACTTATATGGTGCAGTAACGGCGGCGTCCATCACAAATATGTCGACGAGCATTCGCGATTCTGTGTGCGCTTCTTTTTCATCCATCGCTTCGTGCAATGCAATACCAGCAGATGTGCAACAACACCCAACCCATGCACACACACCGGGACACCAACACACACACGCACACACACAGCTCACCGTTAATGAGCAACAAGAGAGCAGCTGTACTGATCAATAGCGAAATTACTTCCACCTCAGCATAATCAAGCTGACGGCCATTTGGAACACAACCAATACAAAATGCTTTTCTTTGATGCCGCATGTTCTCCAGCGGGACCCCAATCAATAGGCGCAATCACAAGAAAAGCTTAACAGCAAATTGGTGAGAAGCCATAACACATGCAAATATCAATGATGAGTTGTGGCGTCCATGTTAAATAGTTTATCATGGCCTTTTCTCCCCGAGCGACACCCCTTGTTTAATGCGGTGTCCTGTCACGGCCGAACCTTGTTGTTTCTCTTTCAGCAGCAAAAAAAACACACACACACACACACACACACACACACTTCAAATCATTTAAACACTGATTGTCTCCATTCCTAAGGTTTCCACTTCACATAACAAGAGATGTGCTTGACATGACATTGAATCATTCCTGAAGTCTGTGTTTCTTCTGTAAGAGAGACAGGAAAAAAAAAAAAAACTTGCAGCAAAAGCTCGCCCAATGCCAGCCCCGATAAGCTTGATGTGATCAAATTCAATGAAACGTGGCCAGCATTTCAGAAATCGGAGTGGGCCTGGCAGAAGTGGAAGATCTTTAACCTCCAGACTCTTGCGTGACAAGTTTGGGTACAGAACAGATGATCCCTGGCTAAAAATCAGCCGAGGACATGAGAACTGAGTTCCCCGAGGGCTGGTGTGCGTGCGACTGAGGCTCACTGAGATTCATTTTGGAAAATAAATGTAGTGGGCTGGTATTAAGAGATTTATTTCTCTCATTTCGATTCTGATAAAAGCATCAGTGGCAGATTAGGATACTGTATACAAAGCCATTTAAGTTAATAAACTGTCAGGACAGTGTGTGACTGCAGCAATATATGGATTGGGGTATGATGTGTGAATTTACTGATAGCTCTCTGCCTTTACGCGCTATTGTTTTTATAAACTCTCACGCCATGTATCTCCTTTGCCTAACCTATTTTGGCACCCCAGTGACAACCGTTATTATTCAAAAGCACGCTTTGCTTCAATATTAATTTTAGGGAAAAACACATTTGCTTGTTTGCTGAGAGTGACGTTGAGATGATTCGATTTCTCTCTG
>JAOXYL010000030.1:19446337-19474317 GCA_028564955.1 Terapon puta
CCCCCCCCCCCCCCCCCCCACACACACACACACACACACACACACACACACACATCTTTTTCCTTTTCCCCTAAGACAATTGTGTTGCTCACTCTCCACTGTGGAAGCCGGTCATTTCCACATGTGCGCCGGCCATAAAAAAAAAAAAAAAAAAGCAAAAGGGCCGACTAAAAGCATCCCTTTCCTGACTAGCGGGGTCACAATTTGCCTCACATAAACACAGGACACACCTTAGCCCAACAGTTTTCACATATCCTCCTGACCCCCCCCCCAACACCCAACCATCTCCACACCACTGCCTCCCAAAGTGCTCATCCCACTATCACAAGATGGTACCACAGTCAGTGAACCCACCTTCTCTTTTCTTTGATGATTTTGTGAGGAAGTGCAAAAGAAGGAATAAAAACGCTTCGGGGTGAACTTTTAAGGGAGGGAGGGTGTTGGAGTGTGTGTTGAGCAGTGGAGCTGGTGTTCATTGTCCCCCCAACGTGCCTCGCTCTGGGTTTCCCTGGCATTGTCATGACAACAGTGTGTACGCACAGACACCGGCCATTGAAGACAATACACCCAGCAAGTGTTGAGTGAAGTGTGCTAAGAGGCAAACTTCCACAAGTTAAGAGAAGAAGAAAAAAACACACACACACTTACCGAGAGATAAAAAAAAAACGGGGGGAAAGAATCCTCTTATTTCTCTTCGGCGAACAAGTGCACAAGTGTCTAATGGAGACTAAAGTCAAAGAAGTGTACGAATGTTGCGTTCACTGTCATACCTCTTTGGCGAAGTAGCAGTGCTCTTTCTTTTCTTTCCTTCCCGGTCCGCGTCGCCACCGCCGACTACTTTATTTCCACTTTTTTGTCGCTGTTAAAGCTTTAAAATTCTGTTTCTTAAGCCGATACAGGCGTTTTCAGGCACACGCACACACGCACGCCGAGAGCTCTTAGTTTAGCTCTCTCCGCGACATGTGAGAAAACAAGCTCCGTCCGGCACTAACTTTCCTCCGCCCAGACTCAGGATCTGCTCCTCTGGCTGCTCCCATCAAAGGATGCTTTGCTCCGCCTCGCTCTACCCCGCGGATAAATCACCACGATCCAAGAAATTTACAGTTTGTGTCTCCTAACTGGATGGCAGGATGTTTTTTCCCCAGCTTTCTCCAGGCGCATCACTCACATTTCTATGTTATTTGCAGCGGCGGAATGTAAATAAGTGCTTTTATTTATACTGCAGTTTTGAGGTGTATGTGCTTTACTTGAGTGTTTTATGCTGCTTTATACTTCAACTACACCATGTTTTTAAGGCAAATGCCGTGCTTTTAAACTATACTACATTTATTTGACTTCTGAAGGTTTGCATTACAAAATATAAGTCGACCATTAAATAATGTTATGATTAGTTTAGGCTAATTAGTTAGAGTTGCCAAGCAGTATGTTACCACCTGCAACATTACATGTTCATGTACACATTTATGCATCAATTATTTTTCTGAGACGGGCTATTTTGTACAGTGACTTATTTTACTTTTGGTACTTTAAGTATATTTAGAGCACCACTTTTGTACTTTTAAGTGTATATGTGATTTTAAGTGTATAAATTTAACTTCCAACAGAACATTTGTACTCTGTAGTATTGGTACTTTTGTTGAAGTGTTTTGTTGAAGAGTATTTTTGTTGTTATTGTTGTTGTTTCTTAGTGAACATCCACCTAGGTTAGTGGTTTTATTCACATGGAATCACTCAACCAACACAAACTGTGGATTCCACAGAAAGTTCTCTCATTGTGATCTTTCTTCCATTTTATTTTCTACAACAGGTCAAACACAGTCTGAGTGAATTCTAGCGATTGACTGCACACAGGACAGTTATCTTAATAAGATATTAATGGGTTTTCAGACTTTGCCTCGCTATCTCATTCTTGAAGTATACCAGCCTCGCTGATTTTGACCTAATCCTTTGAACTTTCCCAGTTCAAACAATCCGGGTGATACCGGCATTAACAGAGATAATCCAGACTCACTGAGAGTTTCACATGCTGTTCTTTATCCTAATGAAATTTACATTTCAGCATGGTTTTAAAGGAACAGCATACAATTCAATGTGGTAAACAAAACAACATGGAAAAATTAAATTCTCAGTCATTTATACTCAATGTACTCTCTCTCTCTCCCTTTCTCTCTCTCTCCCTCTCTCTCTCCCTATTTCTTGTATAACTATGTTGTTGGAGGAGCCAGCGAATAAAAACCTCATTGGTAATGTTTTATGAATGAACAGGAATCAAGCCCAGTCTTGTTTATAGTTTGCTGAAAGGTTAGGTCCAAACGGTCAAATTATCCAGGTTTACTGTCCCTTTATGACAGGATTTTTTACATGAGGCTAAATATAACAATATAATCTATACATAAATATTAAAATATGTATGTAGTTGTAACTGTATATCAAGGATAAATGCACAATTTAGTAAAAAATCTAAATATCATTAGAATATTGGAGCTTTTTTTACTTTTGATTTCAATCATCATGCTATCAAGACAATAACTAGTCAGACAAGTTGCTTTTTACTTGCATCCACACATGGTAGCGTAAAAGGTGATGTATGGCCTCCAGCCATGGTTGCCAGAGTACAAGCTATTTAAAGTAACAAAGCCCAGAAGAAAACTTCATTCTCTCCCGATACCATTTTGCAAGCACTTCAAAGAAGACAGACAGACAATAGGTAAATCATCAGAGGATTATAATACCCACACAGAGCATGGCAGTGGTGGCCAAGCTGGAAAAATGAATAGCTGCAGTATCAAAAGTGACAGTAGTGGTCCAAGTGCTAATATACTATAATATGTCAAACTTAATTTTTCCTCAGGGCCAATTAATTCATTTTCTCTATTAATCGGTCCAGAAAATGTCAGGACATTATGAAAAATGTGGATCATTGTTTTCCAAAGCCATCCTCAAATGTCTTGTTTTGTCCATGAACCAAAGATGTGTAGTTTACTGTCACAGAGGACTAAGAAAAAAAAGAAAACATCCCCAGCTAAGAAGCAAAATCAGAGAAATCGGACACTTTTTTCTCAAAGAATTATTTAAAATGATCAACCAATTGTCAAGAAATAACTAAAATAGCTTGATCTAATTTTTGACAAGTAATTGATTAACTGACTAATCATTAAAACTCTAACTGCAGTATAATTGTTTTAAATAGATCACATAGGGAAAATGATTGAATAAAAATGCACCATAGTATTACTTCCAGCATTAGTTACACCTGCTGTGGTGATTTTGGTTGCAACAGCATCAACAATCAAATGTCAAATTCAAAAACAACTACATGACAGATGTAACTGCTTTGGGTGTCGCAGAATTACAGAAAAACACACTGAACAAAATTACAGTATACATAATATGTATATAATGTTCATATTACATTAGCAGCACTAGAAGAAGTAGACATAGTATCACAAGAAAGCAAATCAGACTTATTTGTTGAACATACACACACACACACACACACACACACCCACACACAGACACACACACACGCACACACACACACTCCATTCATATATCCACTGTTTGCTGTTTTAGATCAAATCATTGCTTCAGAAGCATGTTTAATGGAGCCTCCGAGGTGACCCTGAGCAATGCGAAGATGTGAAATGACCTGTTCGATTCCATTTGACCCACAGATTGCTTGTACTGGTGGTTTAAATCAAACAGTTCAAATATAAAGCCACTAGATGACACTAGAGTGCTACTATCTGACATTGGCACGACGGTAGAAAGGAAAACCTATTCTGAGATTTAAATGCGGCAAGAACACCGGTGTCAAACAGGAATATAATAAAAAAAATAAAATAAAAGTGAAGATAAAGCAAAACAAAACATTCCAATATAAATCTCTTTCAATTTAATAATTATTATTATGATTATTTATGTTGGTCAAAGGTGACGACATTCGTACCCGGATATCCTAGTTGAAAACGCAACCACGTTGGATTCTGGGAAATCGAGTTTTACACTCTCGCATCCCCTAACGGACTTTACGCACTCATACGTGCGTTCGCGAGCGTCAAACGCAACCCTGCTGCGCAGTCTGCGTACGCACGCGCCCGGTTCAGCTCCTCCGAGACCCCCCCCCCCCCTCCCTTGCTCGGCTGTTTGAGGTAAACCGACGCGGTCTCATCACTGCTGCCCCGTTAATACCCCCCCCCCCACCCCACCCCCCCGCCCCCGACGGAGAGCAAACAAGCGGTGCGTGTTGGTGGCGGACACCCAGAGACATGCGGCGGCAGCGGGGAACGCGAAGCTGAGAAGCCCGGCGAGGGCGACGGCGGCTGGGAGAGCGACCCGGGAGGAACTTATCGTCTCGATGGCTGCGAAAAGTTAACGGAGAGGCGACTGGGAAAGGAAAAAAAGGAATAATTCCCTCCCTCCGGCCGACTTGAGGTAAGAACCACCGACTTGAGAGCAGACAGCTGTCGGGCAGCGTCGACCGAGCGGCTGCTTCAATAAGAGTGTCTTTGTTTACGAGCCGCCCGGCGTCCTCCTCTCCTCCCTCTGCTTCAGATAGGGTTGGAAGAGAGACTTTCTCATCTCATCTCATGTCACTTTGGCCACAAATAGGTTGAGTACGTGACCGTGACCCTTTTTTATTCACAGCTCAGGAGAGGATGACACAACAGCATTGGGTGTTTGTTTTGTGCCACTTGTCTGTTTAGAGGAAGCGGGCAGGTCAAAGGTCAACTGGATTAACCTGAGAGATACCAAAGGCCCCTTTTGACTTCCTCAGGGACAGTTCAGCAGCAGGGTGAGTGAGGCCTGTGCTCTGAATCCACGTGGAGGTTTGGCAAAGGAGGGTCAACATCAGAATAGAAATCAAATCTCAAGAGTCAGGCCTTATCAATCGAGTGTGTTTACTTTGAGCCAGTCCACCAGGACAAGGAAGAATAGAAATAAAATGTGTCTGTGACAGACAGGACGTTTTGGGTTCTGTAGAAATGACAGCCTACAATGTACCGTGAAATCAGCTCACATCCTCCCTTTCCCTTCTTCCCACTCCACATCCCTGGAGAATAGAAACGAAACCTAATCTCTCTCCCTCTCTCGCTCCCTGGCACTGCCTGTGTCAGCTGCCGTGTCTCTGGGTGCTGACTCGCAGAGGGACAGGTGGCCCTTGGACAGGTGCGCCCTCTAACAAAAGCGTTGCAGTCCTCTGACTTCGCATCTGGCTTATGTGCATTTTTTTTTTCTTCTTCCCCCCGCCTCTCTCTTGTGGCCACAACCTGTAAGTCATTCGGTTTATTTTTGCGTTCCTGTCCCGCTGTAACACAGTTTGGCTGAAACTGAGTTTCAGCGTAGTCACGTAGACTGTTTGTGTGCCTGTCTCTCGGTATGACGCAGACATTCTTCACAGCTCCAGTCATGCACTTTGACACCGGGGCTGTTCTTTAGTATACATATACAACCAATGTTGCATACTTTAGTGTGCGCTGTACACTGGAAGTCGAGTTTACCAGAGAAACCAGTTTCAGTCTCGACTTGTGTAACAAAGGAGCACAGGCTGGAGTCACGCTCGGGGTGTTGTGTGAATAACACGCCCTTGTGGTCACCGTGGACCTGATTGACATCCAGATAAATGACCGGCCACACCGCCAGTCTGCTCCAGCTCTATCGATGGGCTTTAGTTAACCGGCTGCCTTCAACGCAACAATGGATGCACAGAAAAATATGTGAGTATCTTCCTGCTGTGGTGCTTTTGGGCCTCTGCTTTACACGCTCTTCTTTTCTGGCGAACTCTGGTGAATTCAGGGGAGGGAGAGAGAGCGCTGTGGATCAGAAAAGAGGTCAGCAAAGTGATATGAAGTGGAAGAAAGAGGAGAGGGGAAAAGTTTGAAGGCTTATCTCTGTAATGTGCAGGGACAGTTTGAGCAGTGATGAGCATTGCAGTCACCATCGTCTCCTGCTTAGCCCTTTGCTCCCTCCGCTGGCACCGTTAAAGGCTGAAGGCAAAAAACAGGAAGAGAGAGAGACACGCACACCAGGCTGTCAGGCAGTTTTGCAAGTGTGACATGTGATCCGTAAACACTTCTTTCTTTATTAGTATTATCGCCAAGTGTTATTCCCCAGAACGAACAAGCCTCATCCTGCCCCAGCTGGCTCTGACACCCATCACCAGTCATTACTCTGGGAATCTCTTCACATTAATGAGTGAGATCTCCACGCCTCTCGCCCTCCATCCAGTCTATTGAGGTTTATTTAAATCTCTTGAACGCAGCCCCCCCTCCACCTCTCCGTTGCCCGTCGCCGGCCCAGTGCGCATGCGCTCTGCTGACACTCCAGTAATCCTGCTTTGAGGAGGAGATTGCATCCCCGTCCACTGCGCTCATGCTATCAGTGAAGGGGGAGGAATTAAAGCCAGTGGAAGGAGAAGAAGAAGAAGAAAACATATGAGCATACAACGGGACCACCGCGGCGTGACTAAGTGGGAGCGTTATAATGAAGGCAGGCTGTATGGGATGGAGCAGCCCTGCGCTGTGACTGCAGGGAGGATGTCAGCGAGGCTCGGCACCTCCAGCCCGGACGCGGGGAGTATGTGATGAGCCGCGGATGAGATGGAGCCGGCGGTAAGATGGTGAGATTCGCCACCGAGCGCTCCTTCCTGGATGAGACCTCCGCGGCTGCTCCTGCGCGCCGCCCCCCGCGCGGCTCTCCTCCTGGCCTCTGTACCGCTGCGTGGACGCGGACACGGACCACCTTTTACTGCGTGTGTGTGTGCATACAACTAACGCTTTCCAGGGTGCATTTAAAAAACGCAGCGATCGGGTGCCGTTCACTAAATCTGGCAGGCTGATCTGCAGATTTTAAAGCCCATGTGATCGCAGGCGTCGGTGCCATAATAATCAGCTAATGCCGAATGTGAGCCACGCAACATCGCTCTCCTCGAGACTTCTCCGCCTTCGGGGTTATTACGGGCTGTCCATACTCGTCAGCGTGCATCGCGAATGTGGGTCTCTTCTCCCTGACAGCCTCGCCGGGGTGACGCTCGTTTGGCTTTCTGAGACTTGCAGCTCCACGCCCCATCCCCCTCCAACCCAACCTCCAGCACAAGTTGGTGAACCGGACTGACCGGCCTCCGCGGTGGGATCAGACAGAAACCGAAGCCGCCTCTCTCAGACAGCGGAAACTGGGATCATCTCCCGTCCTCGCCTCTGCAGAGCACCGCAGCCTGACGCGCAGCTTTCCTCTAAGCCCTGATCGTTTAAGTTTAAAGCCCAGCTCCTGTGTCTTGCTTTTTTTTTTTTTAACTCTGAAGTGAGTTAAAAAGTGAGTCTTTTTCACCTTCCCACCAGAGGTGGTTTAATCTCAGAGGAAGCCCTCCCCAAACATGAGTTTTTTTGTTTTTTAATCCAGTGGGAGAAGCGCAGCTGGGGTGTTTTTACTGGTGAACTTCCACAGCAGCTGTTAGTCAGACTGGATGTCTGAAAGATGAGATTTGGATATTAGCATACTTGTAGTTTTGCCAACACCCTTCCCAGGAAACGCAGTGAATTGATTTCCTCTAGTGCCCACGCTGTAAATGACTCTGGGCATATATTTTGGATAATTTTTATTCCAGTTAATACCCCTACTGATCACTATCAGCTGTTTTTAAGGACCATGACAATGCTGCGGTGGCCGGGATGTTGTTGTTTTTTTGTTTTTTTTCCCACTTCTTAAACCTTACCTTTTCTGAAGGTGTACCTTTGGCTTCTGAGATGGTGAAAGACAGTGAGCACATGTACATCTGTTCACACCTTTTTTCTGCTTATGCTGAACGATTTATTTTCTGAGCAGGTGTAAAGGGAAGGAGGAACCAGGTATGAGACTGCACAGGTTGGAGAGGTGTGTCACATGGAGCACAGGAGGAATTATGGGTGGCACTATGGAGGATGCGGTGCAGAGTGTTGCAAGCTTTGAGTCTTCAAGAGAGAGAATTACAAGCCTTTCTCGTGAGAAATTTCTATTTTCTCCTCTTTGAGACCGACTGCTGAACTGGAATCACGGCTCAGCGGATCAAATTACTGTTTGAGTCGAGAACTTGTTACCTCATGCGCTGTTGGACATCCATTCTGATCTGCATACTTGGCCACCTGCGAGTTACCCTCAACTTAAATTTTAGGTCGCTGAGGTTTATAGAGTTCTTTTGCTGGAGAAAATTCTCTCTATTTGAAGCAGAAAGTTGTGAACAGGACATTTAAAGCGAACATTAACATATACGGGTTGCCACTGTGGTCTAAACAACCCCTTTAGTCTCTTTCCAATCAGTGAATCTCAGTTTGTCTTGCTGAAAAGAACTGTGGATCCCTTGTCAACTTTTGCGCATTCGGACACTAATTTCCTATCGCTGTGGCGATGGGGAGCTCGGCCTCCTCTCTCACCGCAGAGACTGAGTCGGACCATGGCTTCCGAAGCACCCCGTACCCGTCGTCACCCCCTGTGGGCTGGCTCAGAAACAGCCACAGCAGCCCTGTGTGGGGCACCACCTTCATTACACGTCAGCAGCAGCACCCGCTGCCTCACAGAGAGCGCAGGTAAGAGCCAACACAGCCTCCCCAGCCGAGTGCCAGCACTTTTCATAGCTGAGTGCTCTTGGGACACAGAGCGGCAGACTGGTCTGACTTGGCCGGTTGTCGGGGAAGTCGTAAGAGGAACGAGACTCTGGGTTGTATTACACAGGAGCACTGTCATTTAAAGCTGCGAGCGTAAGCGTACAAAGTGGCATTATTTTGAGGCCTTTGTGCTGATCTTGTCTTTGGCTTCAGTATTTGGGCGATGTGCACTTCGTTGCATTTCATTTGAGAAATTTACTACTTTCTCTTTCACAGGCTTTTAGAAATGCTTACCGGGGATTCAATAACCTCACAGTGATGGATCAAATCTCCTGTTTCATCAAAGCTTATCTAATCAAAGCCTGCATTTTGATGTTTCTCTATGATGCACCTAAAATCTAGCTAAGCCGGATTTGTAAACCAAAATCCCACCCCATTGGTTCCTCCCAGCACAGCTGCACAGTATGTGATGCACTTTGTGCAGTGCTGAGTGGATTGCCTGGACAGATAGATTGACCTGACCTCACTGAGCCCAGTCAAAACCATGGGTAATTAGAAGATGAGTTTTGCTGTCATGTTTTTTTTTTAACAGGCTGCAAGATAAGCTTTGATTCAGGTTTGTTCATTCTGGAAATTCTTTAAAAACAGCAGATATGTTATCTTCAAGTGTATCTTGGAACATTTGGCTACACAGTGATATTTTCTTACTCCAGCAACTCTCACATATATCATCTGCCCATGAGAAAAACTTTCATTATAGGCCCCTCAGTTTGAGTGTCTTAGATTCTTGGAACTTTTCAGAATGTCTAAGAACAAAGTTTATATTGAGCTAACGGCAGCTGGATGATTGGGCGAGGCTCGCATCTAGCAGAGTAAAGTATTTGTGGAAGAGCTGTGCTATTCGCATAGGCTGTTTTGTCAGTATTGACTGTGTGAAAAAGATCCTCTCAGTTACTGTATCTACCAAAAAGAGTGTTGCAATCATCCATTGTTCCAATCACTGCCTTCTGAATCACTGTCAGCACAGTGAAAGGCCTATCACTGCCCTGTAAGAAGCTCAGTTTGAATGTGCAGCTCATCCAGCAGTTTTGACTGACTTTCTTCCAAAAGATGATATTCTCAACCGCCCTCGCAGAAACTTGTTTAGAAGTGTTTCCAGTTTTCCTTCAGCTTTTTTGGGTCATGTCTCCCGGAACGAGAACAGGCAGTTGATATCGACCGCCTGTAGTGTATTGAAGTTGTTGCTGAGTCACTCAGGGCATCATGGTCCGGTTGTTAGTTATTGATTTTCAGAGAGCCCGATCACATTTCCTCACAATGGATGTCATTATTTATTCAGCATCGGTCTCCAGTTGGGCTTTCATCTTTCTTGATTCCTGCTCGCTGCTGTCAATGCTTTGCTTGCAGTTGCTCTACATTTAACAGTTAAGGCTGTCATGGCTTCCACTGCTTACTCCTCGAAGAGTTTCAAAATTTACCCTCGCTTAAACACGATCCTGTCAACCATAGCTCCATGCATGAATGAAGCATAGGTCATACTGTCAGTGGAGTTTTGCATCATACCATCAACTTTTTTTTTTCTTTTTTGTTCCATAGAGTCTTTTGTTGCGTTCATGTATCTCTGTAGCAACAAGCGCCTGCCTCCCTCACCAATCAGACTGCGCCCTGTGTCAGCTGAGCACATAAACACACGCAGACATGCACAGATATACAATATTCACCATTGCAGTCTACTGCTGGGAGGCAGAGGGAGGCAGAGGGAGGGAGAGGGAGAGAGAGAGAGAGAGAGAGAGAGAGAGAGAGAGAGAGAGAGAGAGAGACAGAGAGAGACAGAGAGAGACAGAGAGAGACAGAGAGAGACAGACACGCATATTCTGACAATAGATGTTTTAGAGACACTGTGCTCTAGCACTTGGAACATACCCTCTTATCTACCCCCACTCCCTCTCTCGTTCACATACGCTCACTCACAGTCTTATGCACATATACACAAAGCTGCGTGAGCCTAACAATGTTAGGCAAGCTTTGCTGAGCTGTGACAGAGCATGAAATATAGAAACAACACAACACTATGAGCCCAGCTTAACTTCGGCTTATTCTCGTACAGTTTATTCTGTAAGATATTGTCCTATAAAAGGTTTTCTTTCCCTTGTTTTTCTTAGCCTGGAGACTGCATGAACAATCTGCTTCAATTTGTTTTCATCCAGCAGAGACGCATTGACTTTGGGAAGTGTTTGTGTGTGCTGAATCAGCACCTCAGCTGTAAAAGTTCACTCAAGACAACAAGCAACAAAGATGTGAAACAGTGGTATATTTGTATGAGCCATAATAGTGTGCTTCATAAGTTGAGAATCTCTGACTATCTCTGTTTTAATAGCTGCACAATGCAGTTTTATCCCAATGCTGTTATTGTTTAGCTTAACATTGTAAATGGGCATCTTTTTATGTCAGCCTCAAAGTGCTTGTGTGTTACATTGCAGTTGGCCTTTGGAGCCTTGAGCCCTTAAAGTGAGTGTCTGTTCTCTCCAGAGTCGATTCCAGCATCTCTACTGTCCCAGCATGATGGATGACGGTGTTTATCTCGGCTCCATTCCACTGGCTTTACTCCCTTTAATTGGATTAAAACGGGTCCACTTGGATTCGACCAGCGTGGTCACCAGTCGCGTTTATGTCTGAATTATTTCAGCGCGTTCTCCCGTCACTGTTGCCGGCCTGATGAAGACAGTGCTGCGTCAGGACAGTCCCCAAGCCACCAGAATAGATTTGGCACGCAGGCTTTGTCTCGCAGTGTGGCTTTTCTTTGGAAAACAGACCATTGATGCGGTAAGAAAAAAAATCTAGCCTATTGGCACTGCTACTGACATGATTCCAGATTCCCCCACTCTTGTTGCCATGGAAATCTGTGGCATATGTTCAGTAACCTAATTCATTGGGCCCTAGATAAGACTGCACATGGTAACCTGGCAGTCTGACACACAGAAATAAACCTATGCCGGCAAATTACAGCTCTGAAGGAATACCTCATAACCTGCTGATTAGTCGTGTCAACTTTAAACAACATTGATTAAAAAGGCCGGTGCTTGCGAGGAACCCTGTGACATGTGGTCTGACTTCAAGAGTTAAATTTCTGCCTTTTTAACAGGAAGTAAAACTTTTTTGTGCGTTGCCTTTCTGAGAAGTTCCCCTCTGCCTGAAAGGAGTGCTGTGTCAGCAACGCTCCTGCCCTCCAGGTTTGGGCGCCTGCAGGAACCCCACTTAAGCACAGCGGCAGCAGCACCGTGCCCCTGCCATTTCTTTCCCTCCTTCCTTGCTCTTTCTGGAGCTTCCTGCCAGCTTCCTGCTTGCTCTCGCCGTGCCCCGTGCTACTGATGTCTGCTGAAACCCAGTCAGACAGTTTCCTCTGTTTAAAGATTCAAATGTCTTAAAGCTGTCTCCACCGTTGACAGATTCACTCGTCAAAAATGAGAACAGGTCTTGAAATATTCACCAAGGGCACAGCCAGAGGTCAGAAGCTACCCTTATTCTTTCTGCCCCCCCCCCCCCCCCCCCCCCCCCCCCCCCCCCAATTTGCATTCTTGTTGTCTTCAGCCTCTTGTTCAGGAGAAATGATCGCAAGTTCAAATCTTGCTCTGGTAACTGTTCTAGGTTATGAGGCCTTGATCCTGAGGCGTGCGATCATCTGGGTCAGGCTCCCATGAAAACAAGAACAACAGCAATAAACTGTCACGAACTCGACGTCATTAAAAAAGCACAACCACGCTCTTGAGCACTGTACATAACATCTACACAACGTCACCCTTGTTTCCACAGCATCACACCCTTCTTGCCATCTCATTGTGTAACCTCGGCGATGTTTATTAGAGGAATGTCTCATCCTAAGGGCAGTTGTTGAAAAGGCTTTTTTGTTCAATTTTGCTCTGTTTGGAGCTTTTGTACCAACTGCACAACACTGTCTAAACTTATCCTTTCTTCATATTGAGTCTTAAAAAGTCTCTTGTCATTAAAAAGTGTCCTACACAGTGTCACTTCATCAAAACCTCCCCAATTATCTTGTTGCGCCGTCCCCTGTGACTAAGGCTTCACTGTCACCAATCCCTTGTGTAACGTCATCAAGTCTCAGCATGTCACAGTAGAAACTCTTTATCTGCAGCTGAAGCCTGGAGCTCTAGATAACTGCCTTCGATAAGTAGCAGTCACTGGATCAGCTCCACAATGTTTGTTGTAAAAAAAAAAAACAAACAAAAAGTGTTCCGGAGAACCGTCAGGGTTGAGTAATGAGTCATAATCATGTCACAGAACATTACCTGGCAGGTAGAAAGGAGGCTCTTGCAGTTGATCCTCAAGCCTCTGACCCTGACTCATCAGCTTCTCCGAAAGACAACAAGGATTACTTGCCAGGGGAAAATTGCTTTTTAAAATAGAAAAAAAGTTGCTCTGATCTCGCAAGCAAGAAAAATCCCACAGTGAGGCAATAAACAAAACCTTTTTGCTGGTGAAACTGCTGCAGACAGACTGCGTTCATTACTAAAGGGGTAAAATAAATTCTCAGCTGGGATTCTCAAGTGTGGCAAAGAACGTGTGAAAGTGCTGATCTAATCCCTGTCACTGAAGTTTCCTGGGTATGTTCAGATGCAGCAGAATGTTTCCACATTTATTATCCCCCCTACCCCCCCATCCTGTCTTATCCAAGGGCATATTGGCCTCTGATAAGTCTCATTTATTATAACAGGCTCTGATCTGTTAAACAGGAATCACCACTCACTTGGCATCATCGCTCTGCCTGCCAAAGGCATTTACAAGGATGAAGTAAAAAAACAAAAAGCATGAGCATGCCAGCTCTCTGACAACGCTGGGTGAGGGTAATGCAGCTGGTAGTTACTAAAATCCCCCCCGCTTCCTTGTCACTTCTTGGGTTGAAGCATAGACGGGTTCATCACCACAGTGCACAATAGCCCAAGACATTTGTTAAACATAAACATTTTATAAGCTAAAGTATCTCCATCAACACTTCTCTCCCTGTTTTCTCACAGAGCAGCATCTGTAAATATTTATCACATGTGTGACTCACTTTATTTGACTGTGTTTGCGCGAGGGGGTGGGCTACATCTGGGGCCTGTCTCGCAAAGGGAGACCCATACAGCCAGACTACCAAGAGTTATCGAGCCTCATGCAGACTATTAGTAATCACTGATAACTGATTTTGCAAAGCAGGTTATGAAAAAGAAAAAAAAACAAAATATATCAAAAGAGGCGAAGTTCACAATAAATAACAAATCGGATGCATCATCAACAGAAAGTGTAGTATGTTTGATATGTGGTGAGATGTAACTGTTCTTTGCTTTAAGGGAAATCAGTTTTGTAGTTTTAAAAAAGAAATAATACTAATAGCTGACCTAGAGATGTAGTATAACACACAGCTGAAGGCTTAAGAGGAAGCAATAGAATTATCTTACAGGCCTTAATACCTTTTATGTAAACATCAATCTACTTATACTTTTAGGTGCTTTACAAAACATTGTAAAGATAAGACTGGAGCTAGCAGGGATTACTGCATGAACATTTGTTTTGCAGCTTTAGCATGAGGGCAAGACGGTGTCTGATTATTCGCAGTATTGATTATCCTATTGATAATTTATTAGGCTTAATTGACCCTGTGTGAGTGTCTTAAAATTGCTTTTACCCTGGCCCAAATGTTCAATTGCTAATGATCTAAAACTCCTCAGCCACTGTATGGATTGGCTACATTATTAAGTAGAAGCAACCACCCCTCCCCCCACTGAGGCAACCATAGTACATCCAACCACTGACGAGCTAGGTTACCTAAGTGGAATTTCTTAGGAAAATACTTTAAATTGTGCAATACACACCCTCTGTCTTGTGGTTTAGCTCGCAGCTAATGAAACTTGGCATGTACTGTGCTGTAATGTGTACACGTACATGTTTTTGTTTTTTTGTGTCTGTAAGTTCCCCTGTTGTGTTGCTCTTCAACACAGATACTTGTATCATATACATTCACCAGACAGCAAGT
Source organism: Terapon puta (assembly GCA_028564955.1). Classification (NCBI taxonomy): domain Eukaryota; kingdom Metazoa; phylum Chordata; class Actinopteri; order Centrarchiformes; family Terapontidae; genus Terapon; species Terapon puta. The sequence continues at coordinate 19,460,942 of JAOXYL010000030.1, forward strand.
GTTTAAAAGTAATTATTTGCTAATTGATCTAATAATAAGAGGCACAGAGTACACAGTATGTTGGGATCGAGGCATGCTCTGTGGGTACTAGTGTTTCCAGCCAGTCAGGGCTTTGAGAGACCTTGTGTTTTGCAAAAATTTAAATGCAGAGCCAGTCACCAGATGAACTGTCATGGAAACACTGTGTGACACTTGCTGTACGCTGACTGACAGGGCATGTGTTATGTAATATCTGTGAAGTGCTGACTGACTCTTTTAGCCGACTCTGATGTCAGGATTAATTCATTAGAGAGCCACTTCTGTGTTGGGATTGTTGACAAAGATTGAATTGTATGATATTTTTAATTTCCATTTGATGTTCTTTATACATCATAATTTTTTTAGAATCGAATGGAAATGAAAAGGTATGTCAAGTGCAGTGTCTTCTGATAATAATATACATAAACATAAACAATAAAATAATCATAACAATTATAGAACAGACATAAGAAAAGGTAGATTGTCAGCAAAATGTCAAAGCACACATTAACAGCCAATGCTGCAGTCCTGCTAACAGTCAGTGATGCTTGTTGTGTGTTGAATGTACGGATCTGAAACACTCTTCCCCCTAACGGCCAAGGAGGGTACCGTGCTTTCCCTTTGGGCCCTGGGCTCAGGGCCAACCTTGGAAAGGGAGTGCTAATGACTGTCGCACAAAGGCCAAATGTCTCACAGCGAGGCAGGGAGAAGCTGGCGGGACTCGGCTCGCTTGATCTCGTAACAGAGTTCAGTGTGTGGAATGAGTCCAAGTCGCCGGCCATAGTTGTCCTACACAGGATCAGCCCGTCTGCGTCTTATATGTCCCATTTTATCCAAAGCCTGAGCACTTCCTTGTTGACATCAGCTGTTGAGGTTAATATAATCCACCCCTGAATATGACATTACTGGTTTGCTCGTTTTCGCTGGATTGTGGAGCTCTGTCCTTGTAACAGTCGGCTGAAGTGCCTCATGATTGTCTTACACTCAGTGAAGCATTAGAAAATTGGTCAGGGTTCACTGATGCTCTCACTTGAGTGAATTTAGACTTGAAGCAGGTACTTTGTGGGCAGCAGGCTGCATTGAGGACCTCATTGCTAAAAGATCAGGGGCCTTATACAGGCCTTATATATAAAACGGTGCCAAAAAGGTAGCGTACAGACGAAACACACAAAGAGTGTATGCACAAAAATATTCAGCTCTATAAAACTGTGCACATGCACATCCTACGCCAGTTTCCCTTTATAAATCACAGCTAACTCGAAATGTGGAGCACCTTTTGCGGACGTCATGTCACACCCGTAATTACCTATAAATAGTCAATGAAACCCCCCTAATTAATATTCATCCAACCTGACTGCATGATGATGAACATGGTGACACCAACAGAAAGGACAAAATAAGAAAATTCACGTAGTGGCAGCATGTGGCGAACACTGTTAATGCTGCTGCCTCAGAAGAGAAAGAAAGTGCGTGGGTGGGGGTCAGAGTGCACAACAGTTCACAATGGACTCCATCAACAAAGTTGTCACAGAAATTAAGAAAATTAAAAATATGTTGAATGACATGAGCTGTACAATGAAACAACAGCTTTTTTAAACTTTTATTTTAAGTTTTTAAGCCGAGATGGGACAGGGGTCGGCTCAGAGACCAACATGACCACCAGCGTCAGGGACGCTCTTATGCAGTAACAGATCTCTGTATTTATGATGCCAAATTGCGTTTTTAGTTTTTAGTGTTTTTTCCAGTGTAAAAATGATTTTTATTGTTTGATATATGGACTCTTTATATACAATACGTGAATGGTATTATTTCAGTTTCCTGCAGATTATGTGCGTACGCATGCCTTAGAGTTTTGCGTGGAGAGCCGCACATTCTCTGCCATGTTTGTTTTTTGTAAATCCCAAAGTTTGCGTAAAAATTTGCGTACATCTTCTTTTGTGTGTACGCAGCGTTTGTTCGTATTAGGCCCCAGGACTCTGTCTCTCTCTCTGTCTCTCTCTCTCTCTCTCTCTGTCTCTCTCTCTCTCTCTCTCTCTCTCTCTCTCTCTCTCTCTCTCTCTCTCTCTCTCTCTCTCTCTCTCTCTCTCTCTCCCCCTCCCTCTCTCTCCCTCTCTCTCCCTCTTCACTGTAAACCATTGGCTTGCAGCCCAGGTCTGCGACACTGAGGAGCTGAAGTGGGCACTTTTATAACAGCTCCACTGAACACAAGGCCAAGGACAAAAGGTGTATGCATGTGTGTATGTGTGATTGTACACACTCATGCGATTGAATTGAGCATGTACGCAGAAAGCATCCCTTTTAAGGAGGTCCGAACATCACAGGCTATACTGGCATCATTTGCTGCAGCCTTGTACTGTACACAGAAAAGTGTGTGTCAGCGCGTGTGTGTGTTCATTCAGCGTGCATTTGTTTAATTGACGGCCAGAATTGCTGTTGTATTTGTTCATTCTGTGCTACTTAAATTTGGCAGGTGTTCCGCTTACAACAGATAATAATGAGATAATTAAGCTAGATATTAACAATTCCTTGAGAGGCTGATCATCGCTGTGATGAAAAGCTCCTACGCTGGCTGCCGCAGACAGAAACATAATGAATTTGCAATCCCCCTGCTCCATCGAGAACCAAATCAATTGCTTTGACAATGTCTCCGCGTGGCTGACACCATGACTTTGCTCCCTCGCTGGAGATGAAAGAGGCCTGACAGTTATGAAAATGGCCGGGGGGAAGAACCTGTCATCAAACACGAGGTGTTGACACTTGTCGTTGTTGTTGTTGACACCGTCATTGCCATTCGTGTCCCGCAGACCGGCAGGACTTTGGAGAGCTAAGCACGGCGTGAACATGTGCCATCAGTGCTAGCATGGGGCTGCCATGAAATTCAGCCATATTTGACTAAATTGCTGAGGGGCCGGGTGATGTGTTGTAATCAGAGGACACCGCACAGGGTGTTTGTGTAGAGTTGAAAGAACTCTTGAAAGAAGAGTTTTTTTTAAACTATTTTTTTGTGGGTTAGACCCTTCATTGTTTTTATGGATAGGACAGCGAGAGAAAGAGAGACAGGAGAAGACATGCAGCAAAGGGACCCCAGCCGGGAGTCAAACTGGGGTCTGCTGCACTGAGACTACCGCTGAGCCACCTGCTCCCGCCGCAAAAAATTTGAATCTTTGATGGGTGATTGATGCTGTCATCTGTGTAAATCTTTAATGTCAGGAATGCTTAATATTACACAGCTACCAGGTGGACATGGCAGGCAGTGCTGAGATGAAAGACTGAGCTAAACAAAAAACTAAATACAGATGTCTCAGTGTTTGTGTGTCTTCACAAAAATGGTGTTTTTCTTGCTTTGCTTGTTATCATTGGAAGGCTGAGTTTCCTCCTCACTCAGCGGGTCGTACTTTGTGTTGGAGTGCTGACTTCTGCCCAGGAGAATGAATGCAGCGCTAATGACTCCTGACATAAAGCACCGGGACTCCGACTTCCATACTTTAGCTGCCCTGCGGCTGAGGACACACGCAAACTAAGGCGCAAATGTAGTCAGACAACAAAACAAGAGGCTATGCTATATCTACCTAACTATAAATATAGCTACATGCCTGCATACACACAAGCCCAGCGGCAAGGACCCACACACACGCACACACACACAAAGACAACCCAAAGAGATGCATTAGTATCCCCTCCTTGATGTCATTCTCCTCCTCACCTTAGGGAGGAGGGTTTGACGAGGGGAGAGGACAGTGCGCTGGAACCGAAAGGTTGTCTGTAAGAGGTTCCCCGGGGTTCTGAGTGTTCGCCTGCTTTGAAAGGGTTTAATGGAGTTGAACTAAGGGCAATTAGCTGGCTGGGACACATGGCGCTGCAGTGGCGAAGAGCAGGATCGAGGGAGGCCAACCAATCAGCAATCACCTTCACAATACTCTTCTATTCTTTATAAACAAAAATTGTCACACGGGCTGTGAGCTTGTTTTTCTTCCATTCCCTAATGTGAAAACAACAAAGGATTATCAGAATGTGTTGTTCATAGAAAAATAGGCTCTTTCCACGGGGAATATAGACTTTTTGCAAACAGGCACAAACCAATGCTTGCCCATAGAATAATTTTCGCAGCAGGCTTAGAATTCAGCATTCGGCAAGTATGATGAAGGGGGATGAATGTGACCATATCCATGAACTCTGCAGGCATTGTGCGTGCAACATCTTTGCCACTGGGATCATTGGGAAGAGCATTGCAGCAACCTACCTTTTAGCACCTCACCCTCCACTGTCCCTACTACAATTCCCACATTACCCCCTCCGTGTTGGTGTTCACACATGAGCAGCTTGAGTGACAGTGACATTTATGGGCTTGTCCAGACAGCGACCACATCCGTCCCTCGGGGGCCGTCCCACCTAACCCCCCCTTTGCTCTCCGGAGGTATCCAACTGTGCTGCCCTCCCAAAACCCTAGTACACCCACTGTCAATAAGTCAAATTGACTGAACTGCAGGCACACAGAGTGAATTGTACATACAAGTCAATCCACAAGAACAGAGTGCTTTGGGTTATTATCTGTTAGCGGTGGAAATCAAGCCTGACAAGATGGATCAATTGCTCCCCATGCGTCTCAATCAGAGCTTCCTAAAAATGGATTTCCTTCTGCACAGTTTACACTGTTGTTAAATATGTTGATAGGAGATTTTTTTTAATTTCTTTAAATCCAGGAATATAAATGATTCATCGCTAAAATATGCCAATAAGTGCTACCAAAAACGAATTCAGAATTAATTCCGAAATTCATTTGGGCATGAGATTGACGTGACCTTAACCTGCCCCCATCTGCCCTGCATTAGTATTCACCGAATAAAGGGGGAGACAAGTGCTAATATGAAGTCGGAGAGATCCCGTGTGTTTTTTCCATTCTAATAAGTGTCAGTCAGGCGGACTCAAGGAACGCTTTCTTTAGTATTCTGAAGCAATAGCAGCCCCCTCTCCTTTGGCTCCCCTTCTGTATGTGCTGTCTTCCTGGCTCTAATCATGTGGCCATTGTGTATGGATTTACTGCCCTCAGAGCCCCCAGGAGGGAGATTTGATTTTTCCCCTGCACCGGCTAATCTTTCCCTCTCACTCCCTATTTTTCTTTTCTAATACTGTCTGTCTCTCTTCCTCTTTCCGTCTCAGATGTTTTCGCTGTCCTCTCCTCCTTTTAGATAATCACCTCTCGTTGACTTGAAGCATGTATTATTTCTCTGCTTTTTTCACCATTTCTTATATCTCAATCTTTCTGACCCTTGTCTCTGTCTTTTTCTTTCCTCCTACTTTGCTCCACTAAATTTTGCTCATTGCTCAGAATGTTAGTGACTGAAATAGCTCAAATGATTGAATAGTGGAATACTTAATATGCATATATTATTGCTATGCAATTACAGTTATGTGGCAGAATTTATTACTGACTCATTGAGTTGTTGAATTTGTTTTGACTCACTGTTTACTGTTTTGCAGCCACTCTCACTCTCCTGGATCCATGGCAGCAGCGGTGCGAGGCAGTGAGTGGTCATGTGGACGCTGCACCTTCCTAAATGCTAGCGCTGCACCTCGGTGTTCCATCTGTGAGGCACCGCGCCAGAAACCCGACCTTAACCAGATTCTGCGGCTGAGCAGCACCGAGGAGCATCGATGGGCCTGTCCCCGCTGCACGCTCAACAACCCCCAGGGATCTGGAGCCTGCTCCGTCTGTGGCTTCGGACCGTCCCCTGCCACTCACACACCTCCCACAACCACCATAGCCGCCACTGCCAATGGATTACCATCTGCTCCGACGGAACCCCCAACACCTACGGCAACCCCCACAGTTCTGCTCGAGCCCCATGGACAGCATCCACCCAAGGAGGAAGCGCTGCGACGGTCTGAGAGCAATGGAGAGGTGGTCGGCCTCGATGTGCAGCACTCGGGCTGGGCTTGCCCCCGCTGCACGCTTCACAACACACCTATGGCGCTGTCATGCTCCGCTTGTGGTGGGCCAAGGAAACTGTCATTGCCTAAAATCCCCCCTGAGGCACTGGTGGTCCCTGAGGTGCGCACACCTGTGCTGGGGTTCCCTGTTCACACAGCAGGGGCCGCCCCACTCGTCATAGACCTAACAGATGACTCTCCCCCAGCCCCTCCCTGTGATCCTCAAGAGCCTCCCCATGCGTCCTCACAGTCCCTTTCCTCTACTTTTACTTCTTTCTCCTCCTCCCTTCAGAACAATCCCGTGCCCCGCAGCAGGAGAGAGGTGCCCCCTCCAGGGCGCCCTCCAAACCCAGGCACCAATACTCCCAGCCCCACTTCCCCTTCAGCAGCCAGTGTACCACCCCAGCCAGGCCCACAGCGGCCAGCCAAGCCCAAGCATGCTCAACCCCAGGAACCTTCATACCCCAGCAAGCGCCTCAGTATCTTGGAGGAAGAGGACCCTCAGCACCATCCGCTCACCCCCCACCTCCCTGTTTCATCCTCAGCCGCCCCCACCTGGAAGTGCCCTAGCTGCTCGTTGCCCAACCCAGGCAACTCGTCCAAGTGCGAGGCTTGCCGATCATCGCGGGCTGGTGCTGACCTCATTGACCTTGTAGGCTGTGAGACGGTACGATTTACCCCAGCCAGCCCCTCCAGCCCGGACTTTAGCACCTGGGCCTGCTCCAAGTGCACGCTGCGCAACCCTACAGGTGCACCCAAGTGCTCTGCCTGTGGTTCTTCCAAGCTGCATGGCTTTCAGGAGCAGCAGACACCCCTGTCCCGCTGCTGTACACACTGTGGCCTCCCACCAGGACCTGGCACTGCATCATGCTCCTGTACGCCTTCCTCCTCCTCGTCCTCGGGTCATAAAACACGGAAACAGGCCCGGGGCTTCCCTTCCTCCTCTGCTATTGCTTCTTCTAGTTCCTCCTCCTCCTCCACCTCATCTAGCCTTCAGGAGAAGGTAGGACAGTGGAGCTGCCCAGCATGTACGCTGCTCAATGACATCAAAAACAAGAACTGTGCAGCATGCCACACACCCCAGCAGTACCTCACCCTCCGCAAGGTGGTGAAGCCTCTAAAGAGGAGGGAGAGCATGCATGTGGAGGCTCGTCGACGAAATGACGAGGGCGAGGCCAAGGAGCTTTGGGAGAACATAGTCAGCTTCTGCAGGGAGGTAAGAGAAAATTGAGTTGTAGCTAGGAAACACAAAACACAAGAAAACACCAACACTCTCAATACACATGGCTCAAAAGTTAGAGGCACAGTCACTTGCGTGCCACTAATAATTTATGGGTCCTGCAACAATAACTTTTTTTCTTAACATTTTGTTGAGTTTTCCTTGACTTCTCTGAGAAGTCAAAATCTCCTAATTTCAATGTGTGATGTGTCACAGGGTGCACATTACCTCTCAGAGCACAGTTCCCTCATTGTAATTCCTCTTTTTGTTATGGCTCTGGCATTGTTCCCACACCCCCAATCTCTCTAATTTCAGAGAAATGCTAATAGGCTTTGTCATTGCCTCTATTTGCACTTGCTTCGTTAGCAGAGTTTTAAACGATCAGCGGGTGAATGTTGGCCACCTAAATGAGCTGCACAGGGTCCCACAGTCACCAGAGAATTCTCTCCACAAATTTCTCAATCAGCATTTCAAAAGTCTGTCTCGGCACTGTAACTCTCATAGCTCAACGCTCAAATGAGTCCAGTTTTATTGTTTGTTCTGATTAGACGTTTCTTTCTTCGTGCAGACAGCCTAGTTTGAGTCAGACCCTCTATTTCCTGTCTTCACATGACATCAACCACAAGTTAAAGTTCTTATTTAGCAAGATATTTGACTACTTAATGAAATGGATGTTAGTGTGTAATAGCAGACCTGTCTGTAAGCGATTAAAATCAGTGTTATCATTCTGAATGTCATTTGCCTCAAAAACAAACTTCTCTGCATCAATTTTACCAAGTTATTAAAGGATCAGGATTGTGATTCTTGTTCAACAGTAGCAAAAGCTCCGTTTTGCATCAACCCACAGCATGAAACAGAACATGTTCATTAAACTGCATAAATGTTAATCATTCATTGATTTTTTTATTTTCTCTTAGAGAGAAAACCCTCATTATGCTTTTGTAATTACAGCCCTGTCTGTTGTCATAACAACCTAAAATAATGATGCATTTCACTGGCTCCATTGCCTCTGCATTTAACATTCAAAGATCAAAAAGGCTTTGAGGTCAATTGTGTCATTCATGGGCCCTGATAGGTCTGATTGGCGGTGTCACAGCTGTTTGGAGACACTAAGGTGCTTTCCCTAGCAACTGTACTTAAGATGTGACAACCTTTATGTTGTTTCCTTTATATCGCACTGCTCCAGGCTCACTTCCTCTGCAGTGCTGAACCTTTTGATGAACCTCCATTGTGTTGTCATGGATATGCATCTCGAGGCTGCCAGAAGGGTTAATTTGAGAGCATTTCAGACTGCTAACACCTATGCTAATGAGACGAACCTGATGGGACTAATTAAATCTCAGATAAATCTGTGCATTACAGAACCCAGAACTGTTCAGATTCAGGTCATTTTTGGGGCAGGCTCATATTCTCTGAATCTATTTGGTAAATGCGTACGCACTTACTACACCAGTATTGCACCTATCCTGCCGTGTTTACAATAGCATGAAGTGAGCTTAAGGTTGCATTATTAATGCCGTCTTTGAAAGTCACAGGGCTCTCTGCTGCGAGCGTGGGAGGGAAGTTGGCTCAGTAGGAAGGAAGGATATCGGAGATCCCCCATCCCCACCTTCCCTTCCTCTTCTCCCCAATTTAAGATCGACATTTAAGCTCGTCTTTCTTTTATCATCTTTCCCTTTTCTCCTACAAATATTTTAGGCCTCTATCTCGCTCGCTCTCTCTCCAGCTCGGCCCCTCTGCGCTCTTCAAAGTGCTTTCACCTCTTCATCTCCTTTTTATCCCGTCTCCCTCCATCACATCTATCCCCACATGCTCGTCCTGTTTTTTTTTTCCCTTCTTCCTCCTCTCTGCTAATATCTCAAAATATGCTTTCCCCTTGCCACCCACCGCACCCCCTCCACCCCCATCCGAACCCTCTCCACACGACTGCACTCAATTCTCCAGTGTAGCAGTCAATGTGTGGCTGACTGTGTGTGTGTGCGTGTGTGTACGTGCTAAGGTGAACACAGGGCTGGCCTATTTTTAGTTGCAGAGCTAGAGAGAAGAGGAGCAGAAACGATCCGTTTCCCTATAGTGAGCGTAATCACAAACAGCATCAAGAGCTGCAGCTCAGTTTTAGGGGTCAGAGAGATGAAGGTGGGGGGTAGCATCGGCAAGCAAGAGGTGCTGGTTTGTCCTAATCCATCACTGTTAAGGCATCAACACTTGGCAAGCACCGAAACAAAACAAGTGAACATTTAATCATGGTAAAAGCCTTCGGGTTTACCCAGTCTCTAGGCGTGTGTGCGGCCTGACTGCATGGTTTTCTCATTTCATTCAGGTTTTCTGCACAGACCTGATGGATGGAAGAAAATGTACTGTACAAGTTACTGGAGAGTCTGCTCAGATTGTCGTAATTAATGAAGACTAAAACTGCGTGAAAAATGATCATCTCTCCTCACCTGAGCGCTGTTTGTTTCTCCTCGCTTTTCTACTCCCCTTGATTGGTTTGGAGAGGGAGAGGTGTGTGTGCGTCCCGGTGCCAGTGCCCCAGAGCGTGTCCGCCTACTCGCTTTGCCAAACCAGTAAATGCTGCTAACAGCCATCAGCACCGCTTGTGAATTGTACAACCCGGCATGGCTGGAATCGTCTCCTCTGTTCCCTTTCCACGTCACCCTCTCGGGGAGCAACAAAAAGATGCTACTTAGGAAAGGATGACTTTGATTTGTGCCATTTTCACTGTTCATGCTACTTGTTGCTTGAATCTTTGCCACACGTAGGATTTTATGCAAGGTTTTGGTTTGCATGTTGGATTGTAAGTTCTGACTGCCTGCAGTGACAGGATTTCACTGCCTGTGACAGTATTGCACGTACAAGGCTGTTCTGGGGCACTTTTGTTTTCGGTTTAATAAGCGCAACGCTATGAAATCCGGCTCTATAGTTCCTTGTCACCACATTTTCGCAGATCAATAGGTTGTCTGTAACGTGTAGATATCTAGCTCCGAGCTCACAATCCTCAGAAAAGCCCTTGTATGCCTGCCAGTTCTGTGTAGTCTGGGAGATGGCGGGAAGGCAGCGGGTTTTCTTAGCTCAGCACAGAAGTGGCTGATCGCAGTCTAGTTTGCATGCTGGCACGTGCCCAGCGATAGAATCAGAGACAGGAGCAGCGGGTTCACTCGATGAGGGCGGCCAGCTAGACTTACGCCGGCAGACGTCACAGCACCGTTACCTGAACAACAGGAGATGTTCGTCTTTGGGGGGGGATCTGCTTGTTTGTGAGGAACTGCTCTGTATTTAAGTTGAGCTTCTTGTGACCGTATGGTGTCAGAAGCCCTTGGAAAAAAAACAAACAAACATACCATTAAAAAACATTATGCTCACAGAACATCCTGTGCGCTCCAGATATGAATCGGCTAATCGCAGCGTGTGCAACACAGTTTTTTCCTTCCGGGCAGAGACTGCAGCAGACCATTTTGCTGATTATCATGTCTTTCAAGTGGCCCAGAACAATCAAATATGATATGAGAGGTGAGTGCAAAAGCATACTTAACAGCAGCACATTACAGGAGTGAAATCTGTTGAAGCACATACAGCAACACTGGGTTGTGTGCTGTGCTAACATCATCGGGCTCTCTTGCTTTATTCATCAACTGAAGTTCCCTTTAACCTGCAGATGAGAGGGTGTGAAAATCAGCCTCTGCCCTCCAGTCAACAGTCAAGTGATTCTCAAAATAACACGTTCGTTAATGTAAAAGCTTCAAATCCACGACTGTTGAACTGTGTGCATGTGTGTGTTTATGTCTGCTTACTAAAGAGAAGTTTTAGTTACTACCTTACAGCCAGAAGCTAGAGCACAGCTCTACCAGGTGCAATTTGGATTTAATGAGACTACCTCTTTAACCTTTGGTCGCTGCTCGCAGTTTTGTCTCTCTTTAGTCTTATTTACGTACGGGCTGCTCTCTGCAAGTTGGGTTTGTTTGAAGTCGAGGGCCAGAGCCAAATCCGCCTCGACCCCTAAGCCTGCACAATAAAAGCAAGGGTCGTACATAAGCCAACAAACTACAGCGTCTGTAAGCTACGCGGAGACCTCGAATGGTCCGGGTGGCGGAGGCAGAGCTGTAGCGATTCTGTCTGGTCGCTAATGCTGCATCAAGGCTACAGAATTGGATTGTGGGGGCTGGCGACTAATCAATTCGCTTCACTGTGAGCCACCAGCGGGGTGCCCACATTACATCCCCCCGCCCGCCTCCCATCCCGCCTGGCCAAGCCCACTTCTAACACCACAAAAAGGAAACCGGAGAGGGTTTGCGTGTGTGGCTGTTGGCCCTCTCGGGTTTGTACAGGAGAGTTTTAGATGGGCAGATAGTGTGACAGATTGGGTGTCCTGATCTGTTAATGTATCCATGTAGTCCTGGTCCTGTGTACAGTAGAGAGGCAGCTACATTTCAGTGTTTTAAATCCAGTGTTGTCATTTTAAACGCTTGGCCCTCTGTAGGGAATATGTCAGAAAGTAAAGCGTTGGAAATGTTTGAAAGTGATTTGCATATGTGTCCTGTATCCTGGCTGTTACACACCGTCACGTTCGATCTCCCGCTGTGCACATGTGCGACGCCACACTAACCTGCCACTTGAATAAATGTAGAGGGCAGCAGTTTGTCCTTGTTCCTCCCAGATTCCAGGACTCATGTGGTTTCCTGTAGTGTCCTGTATTAATCATCATCCACCTGCAAAATATGGCTTATTAGAAATGCAGGGTAGAGATTAACTGTTAGTCCTCAAAGCTCCAAGCATCCTTCAGGCGTGCATTACCGTTTCAAAAGCTTCAAGTGCTCTCACCATCTCCTTTGGGCTTGATTGTAAAAAATTCATTTTCTTTTTTTTTTTTTTTTTTAATTCAAGATGTTTTCTCCCAACAATCAAAAGTGTCTCACTGTTTTTCAATCTATTTTAAATCGAAGTTATGGTGACAAAGCAGGTTCAGTGGCCTCAACCCTTTGTCTCCCTCTCACGTTCTCCACTTAACCCCCACCACCTCCGTCTGGTCACTTTTCAGAACGCCGTCAACTTTGTGGATGACAGTTTCCCCCCGGGACCTCGCTCCGTGGGCTTCCCCGAGGGCGACAGCGTCCAGCAGCGGATCAAGAAGTGGCTCCGTCCACATGAAATCAACTGCAGCAACTTCAAAGACCGAGGTGTCAAGTGGTCCGTCTTCCGCACGCCGCGGCCCTCTGACATCCTGCAGGGCCTGCTCGGGAACTGCTGGTGAGCTTTAAGAAGCGAACACGAGCGCACACACACAGGTCACTCATCATCTGAGATTAGTTTGAACAATCCGGAGACTGACCATTCATTCACAAAAAGGAAAGGGAACCAGGGAGACCGGCCCTGATTAATGCTCTGACCCAGGACAAACAAGAATAGCCAAAGATCCCCAAAGTAAAGGGAAATATTTCATTCTGTTCAGTCGCCACGAAAGGTCAGAGTAATATAACACAGACAGAGGATAACATTTCATGTCTGTGTGTGTGTGGTTTTTTTTTGGGTCTGAGTCTGCTTTAGATGAACACTGCAGCCTGAAGCTAGCATAAAGGGAGAGATGCAGACAGTGACAGAGGGGCAGTGAAACAGTAAATAAAGGAAGAGAGAGCGAGAACCTGAAAAATTGAGAGGCAGAAAAGAAGGACGAAGGCAAGTATTACATGAAAGGGAACAGGGTGTAGTTGGACAGATGCACAGATACACTTGACGGGGAGATTATTCACGGGAACGTGAGTCCGGACACATGCTTTATCTCCCTGCCCTTGTTCCGTGTGTCCTTTGGGGTGTGTATTTGTGCATTTCCATCTTCCCCTGCACACACATACAACAAGAATCGCTCACAAAACCGTCCCAATACAACTTTTCGCTTCATCACCAGCTCACACAGCTTATCAAAAATAACCCTCCCTGGAGCCGAGTCCTCTCACTCGCGACAGGATGTAACCCTAATTCATCTCCCTCTCTCGCTCCCGTCCTAATAAACCGGCGAATAACTCGGCTCCTTTCTCTGCCAGCCAATGATGGCAGAAGAAAGTAGCGCCAGTCACCCTTGTCCTCGAGGATGGCTGCAACACAAGCTGACATTAGAGTCACATTACGACACGACTAATTGGATTTTTTTTTTTTGTTTTTTTTTGGTAGCCGATTGGTATTTCATCAGCGGCTGAATAGGCTGATCGGCCACACTCAGCTG
>JAOXYL010000030.1:19477754-19491773 GCA_028564955.1 Terapon puta
GAGCAAAGAGGGAGCAACAGTCGTATTGGGACATATTGATACACAAATGATTGATGTTTGTTTGTCGGTAACTCCGCATATTGCTGCCAAACATGGGAAGAAAAGAGAGATTTTAAATTTGAGGTTTTCCTGTGAAACGAAGATTAATTACGTAAAGAAATATTTAACTATGCGAAGCAGAAAGGAAGCGCAAAATATGAATAAAGCTAAACTGAATCATTAATTGTCACTGTAACTTTATATTTCCTTATGATATCGTAGTAAATACCATGCCTTGTCTTTGTCAGGTTTCTGATGGGGGCATCTTGTGGAGGAGGCAACATGAAGGTCGACGACGTTGTCTATGAGTCTCTGGGTCTGCGGCCTCGGCATGCCTATTCTGTCCTGGACGTTCGAGATGTCCAGGGTTACAGGTATGAATAGACGGAAGAAGGAAAGTGAGCTGAAGTGATAACGGGCTTGTCTTTTTTTTATCTTTCTTAGAGCTCTTGTGGTTTCTTTGTTTGCTTGGTGTTTCTCTTTGTAGAGCTGTCTAGCCGCTCTATCTTCTGCCTTACATCTGTTTTATCTTTGTAACAGAAAGTAAGGTAGACTTTCAGGGGACATAAAGTTAAATGAAACAAATGAAATTACCATCTGTACTGTGCTGGCATCCTGCCCAGTTCCACGGCTTGGATAGGCATGAAATTCTCCCAGTGCGAAAGATGAACAACTGCGCTAGAAAATATCGGATTCCTTGATTAGAAAGTTGAAGGTATAAGACCGTGCACATAACACCATAAGGTGAGAAGTTAACCACAAGTCCCATGGTGCGTTTTGGCAAGAAATATCAAATCACATAGCTTAGAAATCTGTTACTCTTGAGAACTGCTTGTGGAAACATAATATTGCACTGTTGATAAAACTGGTGTTACAAACTGCAGCGTAAATCACTTAATTTTTTAATTCTGGGACAGTTTCGGATAAATTTAGTAACTATGTGTGTTTGGAACAACAGAAATGTTTGAATTTGCTCCAGCTCTGAGTCGTGCCTCTTACTGACTACTTCTCTGTGGTATCAGTGGCAGCTGAGGCCAGTGGGTGTTATATTATTTAGAGCCATGCTACAATATCTTATGATGGAAAAAACATGGTTTCTCAGAAACAGTGTTTAAATAATTAAAACCGGTGGCCATAACATAAACCTAAGGATTGTAACATTATCAGGGAGAACCCAGTGTCTCCATGTCAAGCAGATGAGATCTGCCTTTATTGGGAGAAATTCTTAACAACATTGTACTGGGTGTATTGAGAAAATCAACAATGCATTTTTCACACATTGCTCATCCATGACAGACCGATATACATAAAGTATTACACAGCAACACATGGCAACAACAAACAAACAACTTAAAAAGAAGCTTCATAGTTCCTTCAATGAGTCACCACTTTCAGGACTGCCATAGCCGCAGTTAACGAGTTTAAAGCCAGCCCTTGTGATGTGCTGTGCTATTGTATTTAAAACGCATGTGGTGGCTTTGCCGTTGAGCTGAGAGCTTGGGCGTGGGGAGACCTGGTGTCTTGGCAGCAGCGTTGGTTAATGCGTGCAAGTTTGACCCGGCTTGTGACGGAGAGTAAATTAAAGGAACAGGTGGAGCAGTGGAACAGTGGACAGTTGAACAATTCTTTGGTTCGGCAGCAGGAAGAGATGGGAGGAACATTTTAACAGAAACATTTGAAAATCCACTTGTAGAACCAGTTACACATCCTGCTTTGCAACCCCTTACTATGATACTATTATAATAATACGACTACTATAGATATACATTTCACCTACAAATTCCACGTATTAGGTGCCTCAAGGCTGAAACCTCTCTTTCGATACCTCCTCTCCTTCAGCTCCATCCCTCTCTAATGACTGCTGTAGAAGTCATATTTGGAAACCAATGAATCATACAGTAGGTTTCACTGGAGAGAAACCACACCTTTTAGGATTTTGTTTACTCATTAAAAAAGCATGTTCAAATACAAGTCTCACCTCAGAGTCGGAGCTGCATTTTATATATTATCTGATTTTGACATCTTCAAGGTTGAGAATTGGCTGAACAGTTTCTAACTTTGTGTGAAGGTATTTTCTTGAATGATTCATAGGTAAATGGGGTAGAGGCCTGATGCCAGTGGAGAACAGGTGCACGGCAGTTCAGTTCATCACTTTGATCATGATAGCATTGTGAGTCAACAATGGAGGCTTCTTCTCTCCTACCTGTGAGAGGAAGTTGATAGTAGCCGTAAATCCCAGATGTAATTTGCTCAAGAGCCACACACAGCCACTTTAATTTACTGCCGTAAAGCAATCTGAGTAGAAGATTGGGCCACAGTGCTTGATCTAAAATGAGTTGGAGTCCTCCTGTTAGGAGCCGGAGGAGATGAAAAGTAGCTTGGAAACAGTGATTCACCTACACTTTTTTTTTCCTTCCGAAAGTGGGGACTCTCCAATATGGTTTTCCATTATACCGCCTAAGTTTCTCACTGTAGGGAGGAGGCAGTAAAATGAAATGGGTTGTTAAAAAGTCAGCAATCATCCATAAGAGGAGCAATATGAGTCTGCAGAGATGGGGATACCGCGTTGACTGAAAGGTGTTGTCACTTTAACTGGATCCTGCGCTTGGCTCCTTCTCTCTGTTAATCATCCTCCTCCCCACCTGTCACTCTTTACCCGTGCTCCAGGTTGCTTCGGCTGCGTAACCCGTGGGGTCGCTTTTCGTGGAATGGCAGCTGGTCGGACGAGTGGACAGACTGGCCGCAGCACCTGCGCCACGAGCTGATGGCTCACGGCAGCAGTGAGGGCGTCTTCTGGATGGAGTACACAGACTTCATAAAGTAAGAGTTTATAGAATTTTTTTTGTGTGTGCATATCTAATCTCTATGGAAGCACTTGTTTTGGTTTACCCCAGAAAACTGCGGGCTTATTTTAACCAGAGCACATGCAGCTACAATCAGAAAATCCGCAAGTGATAACACACAAACCTTCATTTGGAGATGGGTCATATTTCATAAAGTAACTTTCAGGCTTTTCATTCAGTGGCTTGTGCCTTTTTGAACTTTCTTCCCCCTAGTGGCCTTCATGAGAAATGGCAGCAATTAAAGTCAACACCGAGCTGAAATATTTTGTCATCACCTTTGGCAATAATATGTAATAATGTATATATATATATATATATTTGTTTGCAGCGTACTTTTCACAGATGACAACACAATTACTACAAGCTGCCATTACAAATGTAAAATATATGCCTTCCCGTGAGGATTTATCCCAGGAAAGATCTGCTCGATGTCGGTGTTTAGAGGAGCAAATGTCAAAGCCTTCGTTAACTGAGTGCAGATGAAATGACTCTCGAAAATGTTCTTTAGTCGTGCCGTGATGGACACATGTTATGTGCTAAAATAGATGAATGGCTCAGTGATCTCGTGCCTTTGTGGATTTTACTGACCATCTGGTATTTACACAAAACTGAATGACTGCGTTTTTGTTGTCTTTAGTACATTGTGTTTGTTGACAAGTGCATCATTCATTGGTTCCCTCGCCACGGTATTATTATGAAATTGTGTGTTGTTCATTTTTTTTGTGGTCGCTTTGGTTGCCAGGGATTTGGCAGGCAGGAGCTTAGACTTGTCATGGGTTCTCACTGTGTTTTGTCATATTAGATTAATGCTGTCATTCAATCACACACAGCATCAAGTGTTCATTTGTGTTTTTCTTGACATTCCTCTGTCTTTTTAAAGCATGCCTGAGCATCTCTCCCTTTTACTGAAATGACCATTTCATTGGCCACTGACATGGTTGCCTGTAACAGCTTGATTGAAAACAAAAGTAAACGTAATCTGGAACATAACGGAGGGTCTATGCCCGGGAGTGTCCTAAAACATAACTGAACTGAACCACAGTGTCGGGAATGGCAAAAATAAAAACTGAATTACAGCCTGAAAATCAATCAAGAGTGAAAAAGGTTTGAAGAGAATCAACAAAACATTTCACTAAGTGTTTATATTGTGTGTAAATAAGCTCATTTTTACACCAACAAAAGGTGTGCTCAGAGACAGGGCCCTGCTTGCAGAGAAAAGATTTTTTTCTCTCTGTCTGTAAACCATCTGATCAATAGACACTGTCACAGAGTCCACCAGGTTAGCAGGTTCAGCTAAAGATCAACTGTGACTTTGTGAGCAGGTGTATATAGGTCTTTTATTCATGCCCCTCGTGTCTAACAAAATAAGGGTTGCAAAAGGTCCAGAGGGATCAATGTGGCTGCTCTCCTGAACAACTCAAATGTGAAAAATGTATTCTGCCTAGACGGGGATCTCATCTGTCTTCTGACTGTTTTCTTTGACAGACAAATAATCGCAGCTGCATGACAAATGCCCAGCCAGTGTCCATTTAGACCTGTTTTAGGGTGGAGGGAAAAGAAAAAGCGGTCCACTTGTTGGACAAATATCAAGGCACCCTATATTAACTCTCATGCATCAAGTGTGCTCATATGACTACATTAATAAACACAATTACTTCTAGAACTCAAAATCTACTGTAAAATCTCATCTTACCTGCCTTTTCTTCCTCTTCTCGTTTTCCTGATTGCCACGGAGACCAAAGTAAGTTGTAAGACAGTTGTCAGAGCGAGGTTAGGAAGTGATGAAACACTGAAAAACAGAGTGAAAGTGAGGAAGAAAACGTCTCTCGGGGGGCTCCGCCTTTGAAGGAGGAGGTCTGATGTGTTAGCGAGGTAAATGGCGTTCATACAGCAACACCCACAGAGGCCATGCTGATGTTAAACAGTCACTTGTGATGCATACAAATAGACACAGCTCCTGACAGGGTGAGAGTTGCGGGTCAGACTGTCTGCGTCTCAGACATGTTTCATGTGCGCCTTGAAACACAGATTTTCTTTTGTGGTTATACATAAGCTATATGTATCCTTAAGAAGGCCTTGTCCTCTCCTCCATTTCCTACCATAGGTACTTTGACTCAGTGGACATCTGCAAGATCCACTCAGACTGGCAGGAGGTGAGGCTGCAGGGCTGTTTCCCCAGCAAGGCAAGCGGGCCGGTCACCGTCACAGCCCTCACGGTGCTGGAGAGGACAGCGTTGGAGTTCGCTCTCTTCCAGGAGGGAAGCAGGTAAATGGGACAGTCGTCAGCAGTTTTTAAAATCCTCCCAAACCTTTCTTTTGTTCCGTCTCCGCCATTGTTTTTCGCCAACCCGTTTGTCTCCTCTCCCTCTCTAGGCGTTCAGACACTGCCGACAGCCACCTGCTGGACCTGTGCATCATGGTGTTTCGTGCCTCCTTCGGCAGCGGCAACAAGCTGACTCTGGGTCGTTTGCTGGCCCACAGCAAGCGAGCCGTGAAGAAGTTTGTTGGCTGCGATGTGATGCTGGAGCCAGGGGAGTACGCCGTCGTCTGCTGCGCCTTCAACCACTGGCAGATGAACGTCAGCGGGACAGCAGGTCCACCCACGCCCAGTATGTGTCCGAATACAGTTTGCACAAATAGTGCTTTTGTGTTTTGCTTATGATTATTTACTTAAAAATTGATTTTAAGAATGAAGAAGCTGTCTGAAGGCACTTGTTCTGAAGCATATGGCCGTCTTCTTCACAGTCTCAAGCCCCACCAGTGGAGCGGCACGACGGCCCAGCCAGGACTTCCCCGGCTACATCCTCGCCATCTACAGCTCCAGGCAGGTGATGGTGGAGCAGGTGGAGGCGACTGCCACCACTCTGGCCGACGCCATCATCCTCCTCACGGAAAACAAAGGCGAAAGACACGAGGTGAAACACGTGTGCACGTTAAGCCGACAACAAGCACAGAGGCAATAGTTCTGATAAATCTCTGTTATTGTTTCCTCGCCCCTCCAGCTTCACTGCCTCTATCAGCCCAGCTCCCTGCCTCACACCTACACACACACACACTCACACTGCGCTCATCTATGAATATAATATATATGCTTGTGAAGCCAGGCAAACGCTTGCAACTCTGTAAGCCACTTTGAGATAACACTTCAGATTTCCTCAGCAGTGTCCTGAATCCTGTTCTGCCTTTACACATGCAAGTGTGTGCACATTATCTCCTCTACACACACTCGCAGCCACTCACACCCAAGGAAGCAAATTATTCTGGCTCTCCTGAACAGCGCTTCCCCGAAAGTGCTGTCACATTGGCTGGTGTTTTAGAGGATGACAGAGCTTTTTAAACACTTGAGATCGTCTTTGTTGAGACATTCAGCTCCCCAGGAGCTCAGCGCTCAAGGTAGGTGGGCCAAGCACTCGGGAGCGCACAACGGCCTCTACACAAACAGTAGTGCCTGAACAGCATGGTAAAAAGAATTATTTTAGGTTGGACATTAATATATAATTTGAGCAGTCCTGAGTCATGACAGAAGAGCTTTGTATTCTGGGCACATCGGTGTGTTGCTGACAGATACTTTAGGTACAGTGGGATTACTGGATACCGTTACTGCTGCTGGATGTGAAATGACAGCCACTTAAGCAGTTTAGCTGAACTTGTGTTCGCTCTGTTTCAACTACAGCCCCCAAATGAGAGATCAGCAACGGCTGCATGAGACATGAAAGTCATCTCGCCATCACTGAGAGTGGTTATTTTGAATGCAGAATGCAATCTCAAAAGCATTTTAACGCTACCGAAACGCTGCCAGTGATGACGTACCTTCTCTGTGTAGCTACATTGTAGTTAGGCAGAAAAATCAGTGTCAGTGCAGCCACACCAGATGTTGTATCAAAGAAAAAAACTAATAAACTATTGATTTATTAGTTTTGTATTTCACTGTATTAGAATTTATCTCATGAGAATGATAATAGTACAATTTGTTCTGGAGTATCACAGGAGCAGAGCCAAACTGAAATATGTATTATTATACAAAACTGTGCTTCAACTGAAGTGGTCTCACTTTTGTACAACAGTCAGGAGCGTCACATTATTTCTGATCATCTCTGAGAGTGAAATGATACACTGTTTTTTGCAGTTGCTATCTGTGTGATCACTTTTTTTAATCTCCTGTGTTTGTGTGTGTGTGTTTCCACTTTCAGGGCCGCGAGGGCATGACGTGCTACTACCTGACCCACGGCTGGGCGGGACTCATAGTGGTGGTGGAGAACCGCCACCCCAAATACTACCTCCATGTCTCCTGCGACTGCACTGACAGCTTCAACGTGGTGTCCACGCGTGGCAGCCTCAAGACCATCGACAGTGTGCCGCCTCTGCACAGGTACACACGCGTGCTTTATTTTTTCTTTTCCTCACGCATACACACACACACCCACATGTCTCAAAGTATTTCTTTTAAGCTATAATTTAGAAATAAAAAGAAATAATATGAAGAGATAACAAGTAAAGAGATTAAATGCTCTGGGAACGTTTGGTGCAGGTGCAGCAAACATGCACTCATTTAGACGATTATACCGCACATACACACTTTTATAAACGCAGCGATCCCGGAGGATTAGCGCTCTATATTTCTTAATAATCTACTTTAGGCTGGTCTCAGCACAATTATAGCCGCCTCTGTTTTCTGTTGGCCCCCATTTTTCTCTGCCCATTAAAGCCAAGGCTTTGAAGACCTGAAAAATAGGCTCACATACACCTGTATAATCCAGCACAGTGGAGCTGTTCACACATCATTAGGTTTCTCTGAATTTAGGTTCTTTGGGACACTCGCTGTATGAATGGTTCAGTCGCGCAGGCACATCACAGCACACATTAATGCAAATTTACGACCTCATCCCCTTGAAGTTATGTCCCAAATAATGGGAGACTGTAAAAAGTCACCATGCATGAGGACTATGTCTCTTAATGTCATTTTCTCTCGTCTAACAAGAACATTAAGTCAGTTTACTTGATAAAACCACTCTGCGCTGTAATATCACAGCCTTGTTTTCCGACGCTCTCACTCACTCGCTTATTATGCTGTCAGTTCAGAGGTGAAAGAATTTATCAGAGAGGTAATCATATTCAGGACAGGATATAATTCTCAGCGGAGTGTACTCAGATGTCCTTAAGACGATGGAAGTGTGAATAACACTCAGAGGATGCAAGTGTCTCTTTTCCCCGTAACCTGTCACAATATTTCATTATGAGCGAATCAGAAAAACAAGCGACACTAAAAGTGCTGATAAATCAACTTGTCTCTTTCGTAACTCTGCTGACTAAGTAATAAACGGTTTCAAGATCAGTGGCATACTTAGGGACTGTACGGAAATTATCTAGTAGGAGAGATGACCCAATATTTTTCTTTTTCTTTTCATTTGAAGGATGCAAATGCTTTTTTTATTTGTTTTTCTTTTTCCCTTTTTTTCATTCTTCTTTTAACTGTTCTTTAAACTCATCCATGATCTCATTTGTGAGATTGTTGATTGATTGTTAAAATATATTAGTCTAAATAAAGTCATATTTATAATAAACCATTGTAAAACGGCATGTTAAAAAGTGTTGTCGTCCATCAGCATCCACAGACGAGGTGCCTCCCTCCCGTTCACTCTTTAGATAACTGTTTATTTAGTTGCTCTCTAGGCACTCAGCAGCTCATTGTTTTCACTATTTCAATGTTATATATATTGCTATATTATTTTGAGATGTTAAGGGGGTAGTATTATAGTTTTGAGGAGATAAGAAAATACTAATTAAACTTGTGAGGGCTTTGCTTTTTCTCCCAAAGAAATCTAATATTCAGCCCCCATCTTCACTCGAGTAATTTTCATAAAGCCTCTTACTTCATTACACCATGCACAACAGAAAATTCCCATATTTGTATTCAGAAAGCTCGACATGTGTTTATTTGTCCTTAGTGGAGGTGTCTCTCAGCTGCTTCATGTATTGTTTTCCAACTCTCTGTCTCCCCCTGCAGGCAGGTGCTGGTGGTGCTCTCGCAGCTGGAAGGGAACGCCGGCTTCTCCATCACCCACCGTTTGGCCCACCGCAAGGCGGCCCAGGCCTCCTTGGGAGACTGGACCCCCACCAAGGCCACCCACAGCCCCCAGCTCACGCCGGACATTGATGGCCTGCACCGGCCCAGGCCGCTATGACCACCGCCCACTGTCTCACACACACAGACTATAATCCAATGAACTGTCAGACCACTGGAAAACCAGGCAAGGGAGGGCGAGTGGTGTGTGCAGCCCCGAGATGTGGAGAAAAATGTGTGTCTTTGTATCGATGAACACACACCTGAATGTAAAGCGTGAACGCCCTCGCTGATATTCCATCAATGCTGAAGTTTTCATCCGGCCCAAACGCGCCCTCTCCTTTGCCAAGTGGATGTGCCATGTCAGGATGAAATGAGGGAAGCGCCACCGCACGGGGTGACTGGGCCTTGCTCGCAGAACAATTCTTCACCCAGGCACCTAACAGGATCCGGTTCATACTACTCTGGTACAAGCGCTGCACGCCGAACAGACAAGTTTTTTGTACGCTTGGAGACGACCCGGTTTTCAGTGAGCCAGGGTGGAGTGCCGTAACTACTGAGCCATTTGCCGGCCCACCACCTATGAGCCAGTCGCCCCCAGCGATCAGACACTTACCCCATGTCAGACAGCTAACAGTGCAGGAGACTTGGGGTTGGGGTGGGGGAGGGGGTCTATCTCGCCCTCAGTATGGTACTTAATGAGCCAAACCCAACTTGTAGTTCTACTCATAGTCATTTGTGTTTGTTTTTTTTTTATTTGAGAGCACACACGTCGGTCTTACTTGTTTTATATACAACACTTGTTGCCGTCTTGTCCGTGCTTGTGTTTTTGAGGTCGTAGAAAAAGCCATCATCCACAAAGTACTGTCTGACCCCACTCTCCATCACCACCGCAGTGCTGTCCAGCGCTCTCTCTAGCTCAGGACCAAACCCGTCATTTGTACAGTAGGCTGGAGTAAACAAAACCTCAAGCTGATGTTGTGACATGTGTGCGGCGCCCAGACAGCTGTATCTCTGTTGTTTGTTCCTCAAAACACCTACTTAGCTGAGCTGCAGCATAGAGAACAGTGCTGTGATTGGGAGGTTTTATCCTGTGAAATACCGACACGTCCCCGCTGTAGCGCTTGAATAGAATTGCACGCAGTTTAGTTTTTGTTTGTCCCCACTCCCCCCACAGAGAAACAGCCACTGTACCTCCCTGTTTTCCTGTCTCTCACTTACTTTAATTCATTTTCACTCAGCCTCAGTTTGGGGTCTAAACGCTTGAGGCGAGTCATTACATGGGCAGGTTTGTAGTTTTCCCCTCAGGCACGCTGGCTTTTCTCATCCAGTTCAGCAGTCAGTTTATATCTTTACACATAAATTCACACCTGGGGAGCCACTCTCCTCTCTTCTTCAAACCTTATACAGAGTGAATTAATGCTGCATTTTGCACTCTTGGATCGTGACACCCCAAAAAATTATCTGATGTATTTTTTTTTTTTTTTTTTTTTTTGGAACTGAGTATTTGTGTGTTTCTCACACTTCAACAGTTTGCCAGTGTGTCAATTTACTTAGGGAGCACTGGAGGAGCTAGTGGCTGTTTGAACAGTTTGCCATGAGGGAGCTCTTAAGAGGAGCCGCCGAGTTTACTTTGGGAGGTCAGGGACCATTTTTGTTTTGCTTGGGTGCAGCGCAAGCATCTGGGCCATCCTCCCACAAGATTACACCGACAGCACATTAGCGACAGCGCAGTGTCCTCGCGTAACAACAAATTACCATTTTGTCAGACTGCGTGCACACATAACAAGAGAGCGGAAGAGACCCCTGAGACATTACTTGACACAGAAAGTAGTCCCCCCCCTACTGTTCGGGCATTGTCGTTTTAAAGGATGGGTTGCCTACAGCTGTTTCACGCAGGTCTTCTTTTAGTTATTTTCTCCTGTGTCAAAGCCATTACTCCTGTTTCACTAAAGATCCTTCAGTCCTCCTCGCACATAGATGTTTTATCAGAGAGCAGGGAAAAACTAATGCGGTACTAAAGAAACAGGGCGGAGGAAACTTTATTTCAAGTCAGACTCAATGTCTTACTATTATGTAGTGAAGCAGGGAGAAACGTGGAAGCTGATAAGCAAAATCCCCAGTGTGCTCACACAATGTATGGCTGGTAGAAAGAAAGAGTCTGAACATTAAACGTGTTCATTTCAGGACTTGAGCTCAAGAGCTAGACAAGCCCTGAAACGTCCCAATGCTCAGCGGCCTCACTTCGCCTCTGTTCGCCTCTGTTCATCTCCAGCACAGCGTGTAAGAACACTACTACAGCAGCGTGATGTTTCCTGAAACCTGAAGACGAAGTAACTGTAAATATGTTTTCCAAAGAAACATAGTGTGAAATGACCACTTTCAGATGTCTGTCTGCCCTGCGTGAGTGTGCGTCGTTGCGGCCAAGTAGCCGTGAACGTGGTGTCTAATTTATTTGTGTAAGTGATTTGCAGGCCTGTTGTCTGATGACTATTGTCGAATACTGAACTGATGAACGACAGATAAAGGAATGTGATAATTTATGGCTTTAGTTTGAGCCCAGAGGGATTAGCTTGACACGAAATGAACCTGCACTGAAACACCTGCAATGACAAGGCACCTCGAAATTCAGTGTCACTGCTGGATCACTTTACATTTACATGAGATTGATTTTTGTTTTATGTTATGTTTTTCAGAGGGTTTTTTTTTTTCATCATAAATGTCATTTTGGCTCTCGCTGGTGTCCTTTGAACCTTCTCCTCTTTTGTGAAGTTGTGGTGGTGACTCTTCTGTGCGTTGTGGGCGCCCCCTGCTGCTGAAGAGGCTGCAGCCAGAGCAAAACTGGTCATTCAAGGACCAGCCAAACACAGCGCCTTCTCTCTCTCCTCTCCTTTGTCTGGTTCCCTTCTTGTAAATTGTACAGACTGCAAATTTAAATCACACAAAAGATTAATAAAATGAGAAAAAAAAATTAACAGACCCTTTTAAACTTGTAAAATAAAATAAAAAAAGAAAGTATGATAGTGGAAACAAAAAAATTAAACCTAATGCTGAAAAATGGAACTCTGATGAATGTGATATATATTTTATTGATCTTTTCTGGAAGGGGGAATATGAATATATGTGTACAAACATATGTATGTTTAATTTTCAATCTCAGGTTCCAATGGACCAAATAAATTTTTTTAAATTAAAAAAGAATTTGTCATTTTTATTAACATTTTCTCTACATTGTTTTCCCACACATTTCCTAATGTTTGTACACACACTTGCATTTTTACTGATTCTAGAAATCCATGTTCTGATTTGTTATCACTGACTCCTCCTCCTGGCCTTCAAAGTGCCTCTTCTCATCTCTGAGCTCCCCTTTCCCAGCTGACCGTGTGTTTTTGCAAAATGCATCCCTCTCCTATTTTGCAGCTGTGTTTGTGTGTATGTGTCCCCTCCCTGTTTGAGTCTCCACCTCTTCTCCCAAACCTCCCCTACCTTCTCCCTTGGCCCCACCCCACCCTCATCATCCTCCCATCTTCTGCCGCCTGTCATCTTCCTCCAAGGCACAACCCCCCCCAGCCTATCCAGCTCTCTCCCACTCAACAGTGCCCCCCCCCCTCTTCAAATGCCAGGAGCACACCAAACTTGACCCCCCTCCTCCCCAGGCTGCTCCCCCTTCTTCGACTCTCGGGTGATAACTTTTACTTACCCTAGCAGACACACTTTGGAGGCTGCAGGACGTGGTGACAACCAGCATAAGGAGCTGTCAATCACTTTCTTCCATCTTGTGTTGAGAACCAGGAGAGCTCCAAACCATCTAGAAGACTCTCTGCTCGTCTGGAACCAAAGGTACGACCTTTAAAATATCTGTTTGTATCTCAGTGCTGCGACACATCCGAGTCACAGTCCTCTTCTCAGTCCGGGGTGTGCTGCAAGGCAGGGTGAAAATGTGATAATGCTGCAGCCAGATAGTCGGTGGAAGGACTCCGCATGCTGGAAACTTAGCAGCGTCACGGTCAGATACGTGAAGAGAGAAAAGGGGTAAAAAAAAAAAAAAACTGCTCTCATGGGAAATCTCTTCATTCTCAACCCTACGCCACCACGGTGCTGCAGAGATACCAAGGAACTAATTAGATATAGGTCTTTCAATTTTGTCTGCAGACATGATAAGGCTAAATTATTCCCTTGCAACACTAAATATGAAATTGAAAAGATACAGAGTTCGTCAAAGTGGAGGAAAAGTTGTTTCTTTGTAAAAGGGAAAGAACAACATTGTGGGTGCAAGGAAGTGTCTCAGTGTGATAAAAAACATTCATTGTGCAGCTCTCAAATTAAGTTTTCCAGATCAGACTGTGCACTGCTGCACTGGAGATACACATAGATAAGGCATCACAAATATGTACATCACAATAAACAGGGAGAAGAAAATAACAGGCCCCTTATCACCACCAAAACAGAAATGAGATTAACCGTAGCATCATTTCAGATTTTTTCTTTTTTTTTTTTTTTTTTCAGACGACTGCTTCTTGGATGTCAGCTACCAGTAAAATCTAAAGAAAGACTGAAGGAGGCATGCAAGCTTCAGATGATCACATTTCCCTCATGTCAGGCTGACTAAATAAATCATGTGCCATGCAAGTCAGAGGGTTTTTGCGAGGGCTAGAGGCACGGTGACGCAACGCAAAAGAGCGTGTCGAGCGGAGCCTCCGCTAGTCTGGAATTTGGATGATCCCCTGACCGTGAGAGTTTCTGTCAACGGGGTGATCGCGGCAGAGCATAAGCATTAGAGAGAGGGGTGTATTTTAAATCACAAAGGCAATCCTGGTCTTAAGTCTTCAGCCTCACACACTATTATATCCATCCCAAAGAGGTAGAGACACATCCGCCTTGAGATTAACACAATATGGAATGCAGAGGAATCCGGGCTGGCTCGGTT
Source organism: Terapon puta (assembly GCA_028564955.1). Taxonomy (NCBI): domain Eukaryota; kingdom Metazoa; phylum Chordata; class Actinopteri; order Centrarchiformes; family Terapontidae; genus Terapon; species Terapon puta. Next base: position 19,491,625 of record JAOXYL010000030.1, read on the forward strand.
TATGTATAGCCTGTTGCTTGGGGAAACTCTCATACCTTTGATAAAGTCAAAAACCTGGAGGAGTCTGCTTCGTTTATTTGTGTGTAACCGCGCACAACTTTAAAATGTTATCACTGGTTCTGAAATAGCTTTTACAAGTCTTGGCAGCG
>JAOXYL010000030.1:19491873-19506601 GCA_028564955.1 Terapon puta
AGGCAAACACTGTCAGAGAGATAAAGTGGCAGATTTGATGTTTTGGTATGTTAAAGGGTAAGAGGAGGGGTGAGCAGGGTCCACTTTTGTTGTTGTTTTTTTTTTTCAACAAAGCTCTGAGCATATCCACCATAACCAATGGGTGTAGTCAAAAATGGATTTTGTTTCTGCTGTAACCACGCCCGATAATGATGGCCTAGTGACCCGGAGTACACCTGTTCATCGCTGCATAGAGATTGGAAGCTCCAGTAACTAACCCTAACCCTAATCAGCAAAAAGAACATTTTCGGGGCGTGTCAAGTCCACCATTTGAAATGGGCCAAACATTATGAAATAGATGTTCGCTACTGTGGCATGTAGTGTTAAGTGTCTATGTAATGCTTCATTCCAGTGGAAACTGAAGGCCACAACATGGCTTCCCAGATCCCAGCGCTCCCACAGTCCTACGCGCCGGGGACGGACAGCGTCTTCTCCGACCGTTCTGGCTTTTTCTCTCTGGACTCAAACGTTCCTGGGCTGTCTAAGGTGATTCTCAACAAGCTCAACATGAAGGACTATGGAGAATACAGGTAAAAACGACTGACTCTAACTAACTCCAGTGTTGAAGCTAGTGTTTCTGTTTTATTCCCATATCAACCAGTCTTCCATTAATTCATGCGTCACATAGGTTATAAGCTGGGTTTCGTAGGTTTTTCATAAAGTTGCACTTCATAACTTCACATGCAAATGAAGTGTCTGATTCTAATAAGGGCTGCCGTTGAGGGAAAGGCAAGAGGGATCTCATTCCGCAACTACAAGGAGATGTTCCAGAAGATGGAGGAGACCTTCAAGTTCTGCACTAGCTGCAACAAGCTCCCAGAGCATCTCACCGAGGGACAGACCTTGAAGCGCTGTGTGAAGTGAGTGTGAAGCCACAACTGGAGAGTGACTGCAGAGGTAATAGATGTCCTCGCTTTAATTTGTGGCCCATGATGTGGCATTAAGTCAGATTAACATTAATCATTGTTGACAATCGGAATATTTTTGGCGACTGAAACCCACACCGTCCTCTGGTCCGCTCGATTATCACCCAGTCGGGACATTGTTCTGACATCGTCGTCCAATAGCTGTCATGTGTGAAGCATTACCAGTTGCCGTCGTATCAGCGCCAGACTGACAGGACACTGAGGCGTGGACAGCTCTACAGAGGTGGACAATGGCCAGTAGCAAATATAGCCAAGTCCCCTGACTGTGATTCATCTCTCTGCAATTCTGCAGCTTATTAAGAGCGGGTTGATGCGCTTCATAATGCCACAACATCACAGTATGTATTTCAGTGAGAATATGGAGACAAAGGAGTTGAGTACAGTATTCTCCATGTTCACATTGATTTGTGCCCGTTTGTCTTTCTATGTCTTCTTCTTTCCATCCACACGTACTAAAACTAAATTCTCAGCTGCCACTGTCTCTCAGAAAAGTTACCAGTCGCAGCAGACTTTAAGGCAGACAAAAAACAGAACTGCTGATGCAGAAAACCCCCTGAACTTTGACACCTCAGAATTACCACAAATAATTCGAGGGACCTGTTTTTTATTCTCCTTCTGATTCACATCAACCTTTTTATTACTCTGAGGTATATCTACGGAAGTGTTTTGTACTCCAGGGCCCCTGTGTTTTCTCACCTTGCTTTGTCTCACTTTGTCCACTCTTAAGCCTCTTTCGGAGGATTAGTACACCCGGAGTGTGCTACGACAGAACACGTTGCCTGATAAATCATTTTATGGAAATGCGAGTGCCTCTAGGGCAGCAAATGATTGCAAGGTAAAGTAATATAGTCTCCCGAAGCACCAACTGGCACGGGCAGTCAGACCTCTAATGCAACCCCATTACCTCACTGCCTAAACCCTGCAACAACACAAAAGCCTGCATCCATACAAAGAGGTTGCAGAGTCAGTAATAAATTACAGCGTCTACCTACGGCGCCTGCTGTCTAAAACAGGACAGAATTCATCTTCCGTGTCATGAGTTTGCCACTGAATGAGAAGGTCAAATATAAAGACGTGTCCTATATGAATGTAGAATGCTATTTGTGTCCTGGCACCAACGAGATGTTCTAGGTGTTCAACTAATAATAAAGAGGTGAAATGTGTTAGAACTGATGCATCCTGAAGGGTTTTTTTAATGGTGCACAGCTGGTTAAGTAATTAATAGCATCAAACAGGCTACGTGAAGAATTAAATGCTTTTTAATTACAATCCATCACTGATGCATACTTCATTGATATTACATCAGTTTATAAATCAGATTTTTTTTGTCAGATTCCAGATAGCAGCTCTATATGATTGTGCTTAGGCATAGCTAAAGCTAAAATTAGCATGCTAAGAACACTGACATATGATACATGCATACACGCACACACACACACACTCATGTAGATATGATGTTCACAGTAACAGTGCTCACATGTTAATGTTTACCATGTTCAACACAGCTTAGCAAGTTAGCATGCACATATTGACACTAAACATAGTCTTTGACACAATGTACAAACTACTGCTAAGACCGTTTCATTCATCGTTTTGCAGGTATTTAGTCATGATCTGAAGTATTGGACAAACAGAAATTTTGTCACGATGATGTCTCTAGATGAAAGGTCAGAGGATCATTAAAGTCATCAGTCTTAATCATCTTGAGACCGTGAATATCCATTACAAATTTAATCGAAACCCATTTGTTTTAGTTGTCATGGCATTTCAGTAAGGATCATGGTGGTCTGACTGACCAGCCAATGACCATCTCTACAGTCATGCCATTGACATGGATAAAAAAAAATGTGCAAAACCATTATAGTTTGGGGATGCAACTGGAGGGTAAATTACTTTGCTTTCTCACAATATTTCGCTCACAGGTGCTTGAATGTGTACTACTGCACCAAGGAGTGTCAGAAAAAGGACTGGCCTCAGCACAAAAAGGTCTGCAAGTTGCTGCGCCTGGTGGCCATTGACAGACTGGTGGAGTGGCTGATGTTCACTGGTGAGAAATCAGAAGGCGGTGCAGCTGAAATTAAAATGCCTTAATAGCTGTTCGAGTTCACAAAACAGAGAAATCACATTAATGAGATGGCATATTTTAAAGCTGAGCTGCAGAAATGAAATGCCCAAGAGAAAAAAACTGACAGAAATTCACTGTGCAATAGTGGAGAAATTTTGATTGAAGTTTCTCAGCCTTTGATTGCTTTCCATACGCCATATAAACTTGCCTGACAGAATTGCGTGTGTCCTCATTTTTGTGCGACATTAATTCATCATGAATGTTCTACCAACCCCTCAGGAGACCTTCCGTTCCCTACTGAGAAGTGGTCCAAGTCAACTGCTGAAGTGAAGAACTGGGATGACTGGCTTCCCATGCAGGGGGACCTCACGCCACGTCTGGATGGCATCTTGTCTGGTGCCAACATGACAACTCTTTGGAAGAATGCTGGCAGGCCAAGGCCAGATGACTCTGACCTACAACAGTCTTTATGGCGCATTCAGAGCGAGTTCCTGTCTCGAGTTCTCACAGTCGGGATGGCCATACAACGCTTTGGCCTCGATCCGCACGCTAAACCGCTCACAGTTCACTTAGCAGGGGCGTCCCACAATGAGACCATGGGAGCCAGACCGACTGACTTTGACGAACTGAACAACATGTTCCCTGGACACCAGGGCATCGAGGTAGTCATGGTGGGACCAGAGGTGGTGGATGGCCCCATCGTGAGGCCTCCTCTCAGGATGTTTGGCCCCAAGCAGAGGGTCTACATCAGCGCCTACAAGGGCCTCTACCACCAGTTCTGGGAGGATGCGGTGGAGAAAGACGAAGCAGCCAAGCCAGATTTGGTGGTTGGATTTCATCCTGGTATGCACATACAACATTCCTCCAAACATGAACAAACTAAAAGCTGCAATGTGATTGTGCCACCAAAGAGGCAGGTCTGATTGAAAGGAGGCGTTCCCCTCAAAGATGCTTTTAAATCAACTAGTTAAGAATAAAATAATCACTGTAGCTATAAACAGAACCTGCTCAGTTTAAGTTGTCAGCTGTCTTGGAGAACCCGTGAAGTACCTCCTTCAGAGACCAGAGCAACTAGGAGACGTGTTACTCACTAGATCTGGTCTACTCATTAGCACCAGACTTTTATTAGGGATTTGGGTGATTAATGGGAGCAGCTGGGAAAGAGTTTGGCTTCTGACTGTTGGACTCAGCATAAAGTGGATAAGCTACCCTTTTTGTAAGGGGAGACTCAGTTCTCCCAGTTTCCCGCTGATGAGCATTAAAGCTGCCGTTGTTTTTGCAAAATCATTGATTTAAAACACTCTCGCCATCCCTGTCCCCATTTTCAGTCTATGGACAGATAATTCTCTGGTCTAATAAAAACTTTATTCTTGAATTATGCATGAAGTTAATACTTTTGGAAAACAATAAAATAGGCAACAGTGCCTTTTTTCTCCACTTTATGCTTAATGGCATGTTAGAGTGTTGACATCTCATGTCTGTGCATTTGTCTGCTCTCACAGACAACCACCTCATTAAAGTGGGACTATAACCCTACACCTCCCAAGCTCTTGGTCTGAGTCAGCTCTCTGACCCTTTAACCTGCAAAGCAGCAGTAAAGCCCCGACCCAACCACATCCATAACCCCTGGCTCAGTTATCCCTCCAGGCTCCAGCAGGGCTAAATATACAGGAATCAGTCATCCTGAGAGTAAACTGCCTGAGTGCCTGGCTGCGTTTCATCCCGCAAACCTGGCAGAGCACTGCATTATGACACAGTTTAAGTGATAGGGGAGCAGGCGGCCTGACGAAAGGAATGAAAAGGAAAGTGTGGGAATATCAGTAAGAGAAAGAGAGTGAGAGAGGAAACACAGCTAGAAAGCAGTGAAAAACAGACGCCGACCTTAGAGAATAAGTGAGGTGGGGCGATGTCAGCTGTCAGCTCTCATAAAGGAACGGGATGATGACTAAGTAAGTCCACACAAAGATAAACCACTGAAAGCAGGCACCTCATAAACACAACCACAACACTCAGATGGCTTTATGTTACTTGTGAATGTCATTGTGAAATATATTTTGCCAGCCCAGGAAACATCATAAGTCCCTTACCATTAACAGCAACTTTATCCACCATATGGCCCGAGTGCCCACTGGAGCCAGGCAATTATTGTAGTCATTAACAGTCAAACTGTAACATCTCTTTGTCACCCTATCTCCTGGAGGTCTGAACGCCCAACCGCTTACTCCCTGTTAAATGTTTTATCGTGATGAGAAGTGTAACCTCGGGGATGCTGGTATCGCAGCATGCATTATTCAAATCAAAATCCCTTCTCTCTGCAGTCGGAGTCCTCCTGGAAGGATGTGGCAGGCGGTGGATAACATGATACCATCTGTGTGCACGTATCCCAGGCCTTACAGTTCTCTGCCTCTATGGCATGCTCTGAGCGCCCCCAAAACACACTCGCGACCAGCATGCACACCAGTATGTCCTGAACAGCTGAAGCATTAATAAATTCATAGCTTTCCCCCCTCCACGAAATGCTGATTAAAATGTAATCTGCGGTAACAACTGAAAATGTGAGACTTTATCGATCAGCATGGGCAAATTCTCTATTTGTCGCTCACCCGGTTTTGTCTCATTCAAGGACACTTAAGCCGGACGGATTTACAGTATTTGCTGCCATGGTGGCTTGGACCCCAGTCATCTGGTTGAAGGTCGAGCTATTCACCACCCTACCCTGTTGCTCAGGCAAAAAAAAACATACTGCTGATATAAACCAGAGTCGGGACAAAGTGACATCTGTCAGTTAATATGCTGCAGGATTACGTACCCAACCCAGAACAGATCGAGTCAGACTGCTGCACTGGATTGTCTCTGTGTATTTGCTGGAATGTCATGAATTTTCAGCTGGCGTGCTGCGAGTTAAGTTGGTGCAAGCCTTCTCTGGTCCAGCTGAAGTTTTTAAATGAGGTCATCTTGTTTGGAGCAAGATTAATTTTGTCATATTGGCTGATAATAAGGCTCACTGCTAAACACAGTCAGCGACACGTCCAGAAGGAAAGATATTTCCAGCTAACAAGAGAAAGACACGGCCAGCTGGACACTAATCAGACGTAATCTGTTCGATCTCCACCTCACGGGGGAAAAAGACCTGCCTTTTTCCTTTTTCACGCTGTAAAGACTCGCATGGTGAGAGCCAGACAGCTCAATAAGCACTTTCTGGTGTCACAATCATTCATCTTGCTTATTCACGGAGGTGTGCAAGAGTGGCTTACTCTGAAAGCTTATTTTTCAGGGAAACATGATTTTCTGCCAAAGCCAGAGCAGTTTTGGATACTTCACATGAAAGATATCTGTATTTCTGTTTGTGCTCTTCTCACTGCGTTGAAGTGGGCGGGGCTGAGTTAGAAAAAAAATGATGTTGCATGCCTTCACGCACCAATCAGGATTTTCAAACAGTAAATTAAGTAAATTAAAAATCAGATTACATTTGAGGGCTGTTCTAGTAGTCCTAATGAAGGAAATAGACAGAGGAGTTAAACTCTTTATAGATAATGCCTCAATACGTTTTTTTTTTCACAAGAGTCAGAATTTTTATAGACAGACATCATTTGGTTGGTCAGTATACCACTTTTGTCCAGGCACAAAAACAAATTGATGCTCAAATGAAGTATCCTGCGACTTTTTCTCTAGCACCACTGTGACATTCATATTTGTGGTGTGGAGTGAAATGTCACAACTATTTGATGGATTGCTGTTAAATTTGGCACATATATTCATGCCCTTCTCATAGAACCTGGATGACTTTTGTCTGTGTTTTTTTTTTCATGTGCTTATAACACAGGTTTCCATGCTAACCAGGGTCTGGTGGAAGGTTGGCTGCCCACTCTTCTGTTACTCAGAGATTATGACATCCCTACCTTCTTCACCATGTACAGGTTAGTCACGCTACTGAGAAATGTCATACCTGATGAATAGTGAGACTGTAGAACCAACTGCACCTCCTACGTCCTCCCCCCTTCTGTACCATTCTATATTCAGCCCTGCCCTCTTCTGTGGCACAGTTGTTGTCCACTCACATGTAACGGCTGGTCTCCCTACTCCTCACCTAACCGACCTCATCACCACAGTCCTCATTCTCAGCTCGGTCATCATTGCCCGGATCACACCACTCCTTTCACACTTCACCCTCCTTCCCTCTGGTGGCAAATACCAGTTTGCTGTTTGTACAAAAGCCAAGTTGAAGAAAAGATTTATCTCCTCTCCTGCAGGCGTTCTCGGCAAACTCCCCCTGTAGACTTCAACTTGATGATATAGCAAAGTTATTGATGTTGTTTTCTTTCTTTTCTGTTGACGCTCTTCCGCTTTCATTTCTCTCAAATAGCTTTCTTGTGGGCGGATGTTAAAATAAGTCTGCGGAAAGTTGTTTAAGTCTCTCGTGGGGACAATATAAAACTAAACTTACTTAATTGATGCCTTTTGCTCTTTGTCGCTTTTCCTCCGCAGCGAGCAGGAGCTCAAGTACTCGCTGCAAATTCTGTTGGAGTTGGAGACGCGCATCAGGGACAGTGGACCCAACCCCTTCACCTCACAGAAGCCAGAGCAGGTCCAGGCCTGCCCAAATAAACCTCCAGTCTATTGCAACTCTCACTACATCTGTTTCCAGGGCCTGCAGCCTGATGAGGGCTTAGAGGAGCACGAGCCAGACAGTTAAGAAGCCATCATAAGGAAAAGCCTGTTTGGGGTGCCATTACTCCTCCACTTTAAAGATGTAGTTTTCAAAGTAGGATTTTGGGACTTCCAGAGGTCTATAGAGAGCTTCCTGGAGCCTTTCAGAGATGGACACTACCTAAGTGTGCCTGGCATACTTGGACGCTGAAGCTTACATTCTGAAACAGGGAACAGGGGGTTTTCAAAGAGGTGAAAAGCAGATTAACTGCTGCAAAAATGTTACTGAACACTGTCCCTACAAGTCTGAAATGATTTAGACAGATTGCAAAAATCAGTCAAAGATCATCATTTGGGATGATGACACCTGAGGGCATCAGTGGGTTTGTACTCGGTCGGTGCCCTGAGGTGGTTGATGGATATAAGGGGTCGGGCGTGTACAAACGTAATGAGACCAAAATTAGCTCCAAAATGAGTTCAGTCATCATTTAACGATTCCCTGCAAATTGTTCTGCCTATTCCCAGTTCCCACAGTGGCTGCATGAAACCAGATCATGTGTGTATTAATCTAACATATGAGCTAAAATTATGTTTAAATAAATTATAACGTGCCTGAACTGAACATTTTTTAAGCACTTTTTTCTTTCTTTCTGTGCAAAGATTGTTTCTCATTTGAAGCTGTTGCAGGGGGACTTTGTTGGTTCTGCTGGTGAACGTTGCCCCACATTCATGGCTCTGTTCAAATCATGTTCATTCTTCAAACCTTTATCTGATCACCATGGATTTGTCCTCCTGAATAGATGATGTAACGTGTGCTGAATGGCGACTCTCCATGGGGAACCATGTCTTATACCATCTCTTCACAATAAAATGATAATGATAGAAAAATATAAGCAGTATTTGTTCGACAGCAGCTTCCAGTTTTATTCAGGGCAGATCACTGTGACTCCATACTGTACAGTGCAATCTAAAAACCCAGTAGGGGCCACAAGCTTACATAAGTTATTGCCTGTCTGACACAGTTTTAACAAAACCAAACATTATATACAGCGTCTATTGCTGGCCTATTGTAAGGGATTGCATTATATTACAAGGCATGGACAAATCACAGGACTTCGCCTCAGCAGGAGCTTTAAAAATGCTGCTTCATGACTATGAAACTAGACCCACTTTCTGCAGACATTTGGAATAATAGTTGTGCCCTCTTTCCTTGCAGATGCTTGAGGGGGAGGGCTTGATTTTTTTTTTTTTTTGCACAGATTAGTAGAAGTCAAATGACAAAGCGCATCAGAACAATTAGGGAGTGTGTTGAAATAATTTATTCATTCGATCCACTCTCATCACAGTGCTCTCCCCCATGTGCAGCGAGTCAGTTCGAAATGAATAGCGAAGTCGTTTCCATCATCAATCAAATCTTACCAAACTAAATGGGGTGTGTGGCAATGGGGAATCTATGGGTGACAACCTGCTTTATAACCTGCTATCTGCGACAATGATAGAGGTGAATAGCCCTGCTGCTGGTTTGGATTAATAATGTGTGAAAGTGATTAATAATGCTCGATCATGCCTCTGATAGCAGTGTGTTAAACAAACCATTACATCTTTGTCTGGATGTTGCTCGTCCTGCTTGGTTGGAAGGGGAAAATGTCTTTAGAGCTTTTTGCAGTGTGGCTCTAGTGGCCTCTAGTGGACAAATGTGGTAACAGCACACCAAAAGTGTAGTTAAATTTATAATATTGGGGCTCGGGGCCTTTTCAGTGGACACATGGGCTGTGTCCTGATGAGTTAGCATTGAAATGAATTAAGTTAACTAATCACTTAATAAAAAGTAACCTGTGAGTTTAATTTTTTCCCCCACATCTATTAGTTGAGTGCAGTGTTTTTTCGCGCTCTGAAAAGCATGCACAGATGGAGTGATTTCGTAATGCGACCCTCTACTTTTGAGGCTCTTGCAAAGTCAGGAATGGTCTGGAGTCAGATGTTTCTAGAAAGGAAAGGCACAGGTGCTATATCTGGCACTGGCCTGCCCCCCCAGCAGGCCCATTCACATAACAACCCACAGACAGGAGCAGCAGAGGGAGGCACGGCGGAGAGTAGCACATTCAGAGACTCATCCACAAATTATGGAAACTGAGAGGTAAGTAGAGTTTTGGGCTAAAGCAACTGTCTCTTGTTTTTACCCCTCAACTCTTGAAGGACTTGTTTGAATGTACGTTTTCTGCGCAATGACGCCTCCAAAACTCACGTGGGTGTCTGAGGCGTGGGAGCAGACTGACAGCTCGACATTTGAATGGCATTTTGAGATGCACAGCCTCTTTTCATTTGTCTACACCCTGCTGTCCCGTTCTCCCTTTTCTGTCCAAGTTGTCAGCATTAAGCAACAGGCACCTTTTAACATTGTTATGTGTAAACTTATGAATTTGCCCGTGTAGCCCCTCACCCCCTCGTCCTTACACTGTGGCAAATGTTCCAGTCTAAGAATAGAAAATCCCTGCTGGTGAGAGTCAACAAGCCGTACTTTAAATACTGAACATGTTTCATACGGTTTGTTTTGGTGTGGTGTCCGGTCAGTAATTCTATTCTGTTGTGGCTCTTCTAATTCCTTCTTTTATTTCCCTCTGCAGGGCTGGTGCAGAGGCCAAAGGTAAGCCCATGGCCTTCCGGTCTCAAAAAGAGATGTTTGAGAAGATGGAGGAATCTTTTAAAGTCTGCAGCCATTGCGAGAAGCGCCCAAAGCAACTTTCAAACCCACAGTGCCTGAAGCGCTGTGCCAGGTAAAAAACAAACAAACAAATGAACCCGAAAAACAAGATTTCGCTCTGTCAAAGTTGGTTGTTTTCCAGTCACGGATCTCTTGCTTTTGTCCTGTTTTCACAGATGTCTAAATGTTTACTACTGCTGTAAAGAGTGTCAAAAGGATGACTGGCCCAAACACAAGAAGTTCTGCTCGCAGCTGCGTCTCATTGCCATAGACAGAGCAGTGGAGTGGCTTCTGTTCAAAGGTAAATGTGTATGAATGAGCTTCCATGCAAATACTGGTAAAAGCCTGGTGAATTCATTCTCTTCTTACATGAAAGGAATGAAGAATTGTGACCAAAACTCACATTCGTACTTCTTTGAACCGACCGGACAATTTTTTTTCTTTTCAGGAGACCTTCCCTTCCCTACAGAGGTATGGTCAAAGCCTCAGTCAGAGATTAAAGGCTGGGACGACTGGCTTGCAATGCAGGGAGATCTCACAGCCCGCCTGGATCCCATCCTGAATGGAGCAAACATGAAAGACTTGTGGACCAACGCTGGCAGGCCTAAGCCCGATGATGAGGAACTGAAGCAGTCGCTGTGGAGGGTTTGCAGCGAGTTCTTCTGCAGGCCACTAACCATAGCCTGGGGGATGAGACTGTTTGGTCTTAACCCTTATTCCAAACCTCTCACCATTCACCTGGTGGGAGCAGGCCAGAGCGAGACTCTGGGAGTCAGACTAACGGACTATGATGAGTTGAACAAAATGTTCCCTGGACACCAGGGCATCGAGATAGTCATGGTAGGACCGGAGTTGCTGGATGGCCCCATCATGAGGCCCCCTCTTAGGGCGTTTGGCCCCAAGCAGAGGGTCTACATCAGCGCGTACAAGGGCCTCTACCACCAGTTCTGGGAGGAGCTGGTGGAGAAGGAGGAAGCAGCCAAGCCTGACCTGGTGGTTGGATTTAATCCTGGTGAGAACAACAAAAATATGATACCAAACTCACTTTTACACAAAGAAACCCCCGAATTTCTAGTGAACAGCTCACAAAAAAGGCTATCAAGGAAGAGGTGTTTGCTCATATTGCACTGTATTTTGATTTGTTTTCTGTCTTTTTGTGTGAAGGATTTGATGCCAGTCAGGGGCTGGATCAGGGCTGGCTTCCAACTCTTCTGCTCCTCAGGGATTATGAGATTCCTTCTCTTTTCACTGCTCTCAAGTGAGTGTTACAAAATAGCGGGCACACGCATGAAGAAGAATATCTTACAGCATCTAAACTAAAAACAACTAAAGACATACTCACCCACTTACTTTTATATTACTTACTTACTTACTTAGTATTTACTTCACTACATTTTTTTCCCCCACAGCCGCAGTAAGAATAATGGTAGTTGCTTTTCAGATTAAGAATTTACTTAAACCAAATGATCAGTTTATAAATGTAAAGTGATGTTATAAATTAAACTACACAAAGGCCTGTGGAGTTGTTAAAATAAGCTCCACTAACCACAATCTTAATGTTCTGCTTCATTCAGTTATATAATAATATAACACTGACACAAGACTCTCTGCATAATGACTATTTTTACTTTTCATCTTGAAGTACTTTATGGGCTATTTTATAATTATAGTAATGCAACCTCTGCCTCTGTTAATACATTTTCTACTGTTGCCGAATTGATACCTTGATATGAAAAATACAGTAATACACTCCAGTAAACACGTTTCAGATTACAGAGTACACTACAGTCCTCAGATTGTAAATGCTTTATGGATGAGGATGGGTTTTTGAATTAAATGATCATTTTCTGTAGACAAAGTCACTCCTTATCAACACAACTGTGTAACAACAACTTTTTGAATTTTAGACCCCCTACTATGTCAGCCCTCCATTTAATTTGATCGTATTAACAATAGAAGAGTATTTAAATAGACACACTGCTCCTGATGCATATTATTTGCATTACTGTAGTGTAAGTTAAACAAGAGAATGAAAGTATGCAAACACGCCGCTTGTCTGATACCTGGGCTCCCTTATGGTTCAATTCATTCGCAGCGTGTGTGTCTCGGACGCTGATACCTCTCATCCTCTGTCCACAGTGAGACAGAGATGACCTACTCCCTGCAGATCCTGTTGGAGCTGGAGATGGACATGAAGGGTAGCGGAGCCAACCCCTTCGCTTCATTGAAACCAGAGGTGGTGGGCTCATGTCTCAACAGGCCACCTGTCTACTGCAACTCCCACTACTTCTCTTTTCAGGGTCTCCTGGAGACTGTGGAGTTTGAGGAGCCAGAGGAGGCCTGAAAGAGCTGCACACATGCAAACGCTGTCATTTTTTATTTAGCTTAGTTACATTGTAATATATTGTTTTTGTATGTCTGTCTTTTTCTTACAATGAAATCATGTGATAATGTTGTTAAAAAGTAGTGAGCAAATCCACACGTGCCATTGTCAAAAGGTGACGTTTGCTTTGGTAGCAGAAGTATTTGCCATGACATTTGCATTTCCTATCTCAGTTTCATGGCATGTAACTGACTTTGAATGAACTGTTACTGAACTATTGTGCCCGCAGAGAGTTAATAAAATTTTGTAGAAACACTCAAATGTGTACTGACTGTACTATTAACTCTAAAATAAACATTTTTTTTATATAACTGCATTCTCTCTCTCTGATTAAACACATACATTATACACCTCCAGTCATTTTCAGTAAAATTCCTCAAATAGGGGACATGTTTCATCATAAAGTTATATTTATGACATTTGATTAAAACTTTTACGAATGATACATGCAAAAAAAACTTTTCCTAGTATTTCCCATGATTCTGGGCCATAGACCAGCCAGTGACCCCTCATTAAAATCTGAATTTGGAAGATCGGAAGAGTGGTTTTTCATTTTAATCTCAGATGTTTTATGTCTGCCTTTCTAGTGAGATTTGAAGGATAAAACCAGGTCCACAATGTATAAGACAGGTTGACAATGGCTCCAATGACAACAGTATTCATGTCTACGAAGGAACACTTGTCACAGCTGTAAGGATTGTGCATGGAGCATTTGTAACCAAAGGCGGCCCAGAGAATGACAGCGAGCAGGTACAGTGGCACTGTTATGACAGCAAGCTCCGTCTTGTTCAGTCCAAATAAGAGCAGACAGTTCAGTAGCTTGACCAGATGTAGAACTACGATGGCCATGGTGACCTGGAGACAAGTGGCAAACACAACAATGCTGCATGACATCCTGAGAGGATGGAAGAACCATTCGCCGCTGACAAAGTGGTCAGTGGCAGCACTTAGAATAATACAAGCTCCAAAGGCCTCTGCTGTGCGTAGAGACCACCCCTCAGGCTGCACATGTACCCACTTGGAAACTTTCTTTGCAGCACAACGTCGACCACTGGCGGGAGCCAGGGACAAAATGAAACACAAGATGTTGACACGCACCGGACGCCCTGCAGACTCACCATCCTGACACCGGAAGATGACGACGATGAGAGGTAAAGCACTGAGGATTATTTTCACGAGGTGCAAAATCCCAAGAAAGCCTTTAAATGGGCCACACATGATGCTCAAAAAAGGGAAGCAAGAGTCTCTACACTTTTGCCAGCATTCTGAAAGATGAACCACACTTTTTGTCACTATGAACATTTCATTCTTTGGTCCACCGCTGCTCATTTGTCATACTTAGATAGAGCCAAGCCTTATATGACAGGGAGGCTTCATTGATGTGTTTCCTTTTATTCAAATTTCCTGTTTCATGAATTTCTCTTCAGACCATTGTCTTTTTCCCTGTATGTCTGAAGAGGAAGGAGACTGCTTTTACAGCCTGTAATCTTTCTTATATTTTATGTTATATACTTTGTATTAAGAGTTATATACATATACTATACTATTTTGTTCTGTTCAGTTGTTTTATACAACTAGTGAAAAAAAATCTCTCAATCCAACATCAATAAGTAACATTTGCCCCTATGTAATTAAAATCAGTGGGTATGATCTATCCTTTTCTTCTTCTTCATTTTTACCTTTATGTTTTAAATTAAATTCATTGAACTGATATCATCTTCTTCTTCCATAAGCAAATCAATCCACACATCCTGTTCTTTTATATTTTACCTTGAAATTAAATTGAATTAGATTACACAACTGAATATCAAACATTTTGTGTGACTTGCTCTAATACAAGCATACATGCACACACACACACACACACACACACACACACGCACACACACACTCTCTATTCTTTCTAATACTGAAAGAAATAGGTCACAAGTGCACCTTTTTCAGAGCGTCACTTTTTTCCTGTTGCA
>JAOXYL010000030.1:19506701-19520540 GCA_028564955.1 Terapon puta
CTCTCTATTCTTTCTAATACTGAAAGAAATAGGTCACAAGTGCACCTTTTTCAGAGCGTCACTTTTTTCCTGTTGCACAACAGTAACTTCTGGTGGTCCGGCCCTCATCTGTCCGTGGCTGACAGGTTAGGAAACACAGGTGTGCTCATTCGTGTGTGATCTCATTTTCATACAGACGTAATGCAACACATCTTCCGACCATTAAACTGAATCGTCAGTGACACACACAGTCACATCACAGAGGCACATTAGGAAATGTGAAAACAGTGAAACTCAAGCTCCACAATGAATTGTTGATTAAAAAATATAAATATATTGCTGTCTTAATTTTTTTCTCTTTTCTCACTATCACTCTGGCTGCCACATGTTTATTATGTGTTCTAATCTGATCATGAGTCGGTTTGACATCATTTAGTTTGTGCAATTTGTTTATTCTTCTCCTGAATGTCAGTTTTTTCTTTCCAAATTACACGACAAACTGCATTTTTGACTGAAAAATGTTGTTGTAAATGGATGCTTAAAGGCCCCTAGTCCAAGATTGGTGTACAGTATAGTGCTGTATCATGTAGTGATGTGACTTCAGGGCAGAACAGGCACTGTTCACAAATTCAGAGGACGCTTTAAAAGCATTATTTAAAGTAAAAACCATCAAATTACCTTGAAAACTTCACTCACAAACCAGAGAGCAAAGCATTTATTATCATAAACATCTTTAAAAAAAAATATGGTCAGGACGTAGAACTTATGAGACCAAGCTTCCTTTATATAACTTCTGAATGCCTACATATCTCTATCTCTTAAAGGAGGATAGCCAGGTAATCACACAACTTCTAAACATAACTGGTTAAAAAAAATGAAAATAAAAAATTTAACTTGTAGGGCATTCTGGGTATTGCAATTTTCATCAAAATACACACAGCAAATGTGCTTTACACCTCAAACAGCCTTTGCAAATAACTTGAAACCAATAATGAAACAATTAAATCATGTAACCTATTACATTACAACATTTATCTTACAGTTTTTTAGTCTGTATTGGTCAAAACGGGCCATTAGTTGTTTACATGTTCAGTCAGACTTTAGGGTTTTAAAAAGATTATAGGAAAATCATCTTTATGTTTATGTACGTTTAAAGCCACAGATTCCAAGCAGGGTAAAAATGAGATCCAACGTGAAAAGAATGAGATTCACATATGTCATGAATGCAACCATAAACTGAATGGCCCATATGCAGAAGCTGGGTGGGCACTCACTGGGGCGAGGGTTGTTTCTGAACATGAAAATTGGCCACACGATAGCAGCAAATATGTACAGCAAAACAGAGATCACCAGAAATATAAACACGAACCTGTCCAGGTTAAAGGGCAAACACTTCTTCAGCTTCTTGAGGATGTTGGTGGCAATGATTAATGGAAGGATGGGGAAAGGAATGGCATACGCGATGACACACACGATCAGGGCTGGCCTGTCTCTGTAACCAGTCAGTGATATGAAAATCATGCAGCTCACAAAGGCCTCCAGCACCTTCCAGAATCCAGGCAGAGCGGCCAGGTAGCTGCCTTTCTTCTTGTCCATGAATTTGTCCTTCACCACTTCGAGTGTGTAGACCAAGGCACACAAGAAAGCAAATGCACTCACTATCAAGCCGTACAGGCACTTCAGGCAGGCGTAGAAGTTGGCGTAGGTGATAGCGACAGAGACGGTCATGAGCGTGGAGGACATGGCCATCCCCGTGGTGAAGTCAGACCAGTCCATGCAAAACATATTGAGGATGATGTCAAGCTTGAACATCTCAATGATGGTGATGATGAGGGTCATGATGGGGCAGAAGGCCCAGGTGAACATGGCGTAGTTCCAGTAGGTATGGCTGCTCCCTCCTCTGAAGGCAGCCAGGAGAAAGGTGACCAGGGACAGAATGATCTGAGCCATGTGCAGCCCGCCCCGACCGGACATCAGAGTCGCAGGACTGAACACCGCCTTGGAGACGGTGTCTTTAATATCGTCAATTATTCCCATCTCTTTAAGTGATCTGAAGAGCAGCTGAAATACTTATGTTATGTATGTCCTCCCAGACAGCTGCTCGAAAATGCTGAGGTGTGATGTCTGCTATCGTCCAGCTCCACCTTCCACCTATCCCTTTACTGCGCTTCTGGTTTGCATGAAATTGACTATGTGTAGTGATAAATGTCTATTGCTGAGGATATGATGTACCTGAAATATTTTAGTTCAGTGAGCATGGCTGTGTGAAACCATTGAGTTAACAAGGACACTTAGGGAAAGTTAATCACAAGGAACCCATTTTTAATCAGTCAGCTCAAACCATCAGCACACCCCGTACAAGATGAAGCGTAGTTTTTTTTTCACATAAGATAAATAGTTCAGTAATAAAAATAATAGTAATATGCAATAGTGTGCATCTTAACAGAAAAAGGCAGATACTATGGAATACCTAGCAGAGCCTTGTCTGAGGACCTCAAGTTACCACTGGGAACATATGGGGTCAGGAGATATGAGATGTATGTACCTGTATGGGCCTTAAAAGTTACCAATAAATTCTTAAAAATCAATTCTAAAATTTCCAGTATAGCCAACAAGGATAAGCTCAAAAAGGAGTGATATGGTATCTTGTGCTGGTTTTGGCAAGGAGTCAGGGAGCTGTATTTTGGACAAACTATACTTTGTGTAAAGATTATTGTTTTAGACAGGTGTAAAGAGAGGCACAACAGTCCAAACTAGAGAAAATAAAAACAAGTCTCTAGATTCCTACTAGATCAAATTGAACTGATCCTGGTGAGCATGACAGTGAAAGAGCAGGGCACTTCAATATGAGATAAACCGTATCAGATCCCTGGTTGTGCCTAAGGTGTGGAGGGACCCTGTACGTAATAGGCACCAGTGAGGACTGCTTACAGGAAAAGCAGATCTTTATGGCCTCCTGAGCAGTCAAGTGACCTCTGCTGTGTGCCCATCACTCCCTCCTATCAAATGCCATTCTATAAATACATACTATAAACTGTATTTACCATTGGGTGTTAACAATGCTGAGAGACAACTTTATGTTGATGCTGCATTACAAACAGTCCACACACATCCTAAAAACCTTCTGTAATTATAAATATAAAATTTATACAGTATTCTTCCTTTCTTCCATATCACCTTAATGTATATAATCTGCAATGAGAATTATCATATACTGCATTTTCTTCAGTATAAGCTTCCTGTTGGCAGGAAGGAGAGAAATCCTGAGGCGCATTAAAATGACTCACTTGTGCGGTTTATTGCAGCAGCTTTGGTAAACAGATAAACAGTCACAACACATCAAATCAGTGTGCAACTTTTATTTTATTTAGGCTGGTTTGTATGATTGTTCGCCTCCAGAGGGAAGCAGAGTGCGCACGTACATGCTGCAGATCATCATGTATATTATTTGATATTAAAGCAAACATTTACATCCAAACATAAGTTCGGTCATCTAAAGTATTTAATGTGTAGAAACATGTTTGGGGCATTATAACGCCCGAGAGGCAAGTTAAGAGCAATAATTACAGGAAGCGTTTCTGTACGGAAGCATTTTTTGTAACACAACTGTCCCTAAGCTTTTTTTTTTTGCTAGGTGTGATATATCTCTTATTAAAACCTCACAAATGCTTTATGTTTGTGTTCTTGAAAAAAAATCAATTCATTCATTATTTCATTCGATTTATTTAGTCGCGTTTCAGGCCGCCGGACCGTTTGTGGAGCTGGCTCCTGTTTCCGATGACGGCAAATAGGGAGCACAAACAGGAAGTTGTTGTCAACTGTCTATAGCACTCCGAGCTGCAAACATACAGAAATGCCTCTACTTTTCTCCCTTAGCGCCGAGGACATTTAAAAAACAACTCTGGAGGAAGCCGTCGCCTTGTTGGAGCTTTATTTAGTCGTCATGATAATCTCGTTTTCTTGGGCCATTTATTTTATATTCGTGTCGAAGCCTTTGTTTGGGAAAAACTAGCCTTCGTGGGCGATGGGTCGATGACAGCAGACTGCACTGCAGCAGGACAGTTTGATTTTTGGGGCCGAGCAGAGGGAGAGAGGGGAAAAAAGCGAGAGAGTCCGGATGGATTTCTCCAAATTCCTGGACGATGACTTCGACGTGAAGGAGTGGGTGAACGGCGCCTTCAGGGTGGTGCAGAGGGACGCTCCGGGGAAGGCGGACACACACGCGGCCACGCTGGTCATGAAGCTGCAGCTCTTCATCCAGGAGGTCAACAATGCCATTGAGGGTCAGTGGATAAAGCTATGGTCAAGCTATAGTAAAGTTATAGTGGTAGCTCAGGTGCCAGTTTACATCGTGAGCAGCCTGATACAAATGCTCTACACTGTCCACACCCATTTAATGATCCTGTGAATTATAGTGGCTGTTCTTGCATGGATTTTACTGTTTATGTCTCCTCTGTAACACTGCATGTTTCCTTGCTGAGAGATCATTAAATTATCTCGATGTTTCATTGCATTTCAGTAGTTATTGTGAGTGGCTTCATTCAGTTACTGTTGTATTTGACTCCTAAACTGTCAACTGAATGCCGTTGATTGTAGGTTTGTGTTTGTGTGTTGACTATGCAGTTTACACAACAGGCCTGTGGATCTGCATTAGGTCTGCAGCTAACAAATGTTGTCATTTTTCCCGATTGGTCGATCAGTTGTTTGGCCCTTCAAACGTCAGAAAAAGATGAAAACATTTGAGCTCAAGGTGACATCTGTAAATGTCTTGTTTTCTTTTTTTACCACCACCTAGTGATTCACTGTCATATGACTGCCAGAATAAAGAAACCAGGAAATATTCACATTCAGACACGTTTTTTCTTGGAATAATGTTAATCCATTATCAAAGTAATTGAGGATTGATTTGAATGAATAAATTACTAATTGGCCGATTGTTGCAGCTCTAATCTACATTGCTATCTACTGAGACTGATCAGAGAGTCAAATATTATGTAGTGAGTTGTTTTGCCTCCTTGACATTAATTTGTTGTAGTATGAAAATGTGTGCTCATGCAGAATACTTTGTAGCTTTCCAGCAATTCAAATGGCATGATAATGATGTTAGAATTTCAATACCAACCTCATCAGAAAACTGGTAACCCTGAACGCACAAGACCAAATTGTCTCAGTTTGTGAGCAAGGATTATTTAAATAGGTGTATCTGAATCTTTTGCAAACAATCAGTCATCAGCTTATTAGATACACTAAAAACTATTACAGCCTAATACAACAATGAATCCCACTGGGAATATGATGTTTAAGTTTTTATTGTTTTAGATTATTCAAATTAGTGATCATTTTGGAGGGTGTAGTTGTTATGTAGTTAAATTGTATTTCATTATACAGAATTAGTCAGCTAGGTTAATAAAAAAAGTCAGAAAACCCACACCAAAGAGAGAGCTATAAATAGAAATGTAACAGCTGCTGACAATTTCATCTTGGAGACACATCTTGGAGACACACACTAAGATATGATTTTCTGAATGTTTTCTTGTACATTTCTTGTAATTACCGTCATTAAAAGAAAGTCTGTTGTATTTCGGTGTGTAGAGAGCAGTAACCAGGCCCTCCAAAATATGCCCAGAGTGCTGCGAGACGTGGAGGCTTTGAAGCAGGAGGCTTCTTTCCTAAAGGAGCAAATGGTTCTGGTCAAGGAGGACATCAAGAAATTTGAGCAAGACACTGTTCAGTCTATGCAGGTGTGCACAAGTCCAGTCACTATGTCATTACTGCATAAATAGAACATGAAGTATGTTCATGTTTCAGTAGAAATGTGTTGCATGTAAAATAAATATAGAAATCTACGTTGACTCTTAAAATGTTTAGCTAATGTTATTTGCTGAGACCATTTATTTGCTGCTCCAATAGTCACCTGACAGTGTCATGAAATGTGCAGGGTGCTAAAAGGGTATTTCTTAGGTATGATTTTCATAATCCATGTTTTCCATTCACCAGGTCCTGGTGGAGATAGATCAAGTGAAGAGCCGCATGCAGGTGGCAGCTGAAGCTCTGCAGGAGGCAGACAAATGGAGCACCCTGAGTGCAGACATTGAGGAGACCTTCAAAACACAGGTAGGAAAGAAAAACATCACCCCAGGAGTTTAATCAAGTTTTTGGCTTTCTGCTTAGTGATCATGACCCTTTGCCACTCCGCCTGACTTTCAGCATACCAAATTCCTTCTTAATGTCCAGACACTCTCTACTTAGGTCAGACAAGAACAGTGAGGTATTAAATTTCTAATCGGTGTAATACACTGTAATTAGTGGGTTTTATTGTCTAACAGCTGACGATAGAATATTAAGATGTGATTTTATGGACATTAATCTTTTATGTGCTCCTTTCTTTTCCCAGGACCTTGCAGTCATTTCCTCCAAGCTGACCAGCATGCAGAGCAGTCTGGCCATGTTGGTGGACACGCCGGATTACTCTGAAAAATGTGTCCACCTGGAGGCTCTGAAAAATAGACTGGAGGCCCTGGCCAGTCCACAGATTGTCGCAACCTTTAATTCCATGTCTCTAGGTAAGAAGTGAAAAGAACTGACTGACTCCAACTCTGATTTCTTTGTAAACTGTGGTTCACTTTCAGTTTGCCTGTGTTTTCTCTGCAGACCAAGCAAAGCTGTTTGTTAAAGTCTTCACAGAGATAGACAGAATGCCACAACTCCTTGCCTACTACTACAAGTGTCACAAGGTAGACGCTGCAGGCATCTCCCAGGCCTTAATAAGCGACTGCAAAATTAGCTCTAATGTCCAGTCTCTAAGCTTGTGCATGAATTAATGTCTTGTTGTGGCATCTCCAGGGCCAGTTGGTGAGCATCTGGCAGGATCTCTCTCAGAGCGAACTCAGTCTGAATCAGCAGCTGTCTGAATTCTATGACACCTTACTCTCCACGTGGCATTCTCAACTACAGTGGAGTAGCCAGGTGAGACACACTAGAGACACACTTAACCAGCTGAGCTTCAGTAACAAGTTTCAGCAACGCTACACATTATTTAGTCAGAAACGTAAGCGTATAGTCAATAAATAGCTCCTATAATATTTGCACATTACCTAACAACAGGTATTCAAGAATCCGTATGAGGTGGTGACGGTGTTGCTGATCCAAACTCTGGGCGCCATGGTCCCCTCCATCCCCGTGTGCTTGAGCACAGCCGTGGAGCGTGCAGCCCAAGAGCAGCGTCTCGACACCCTGCTGGAGCTCCATCACACCACCTCCACCTTCGGACACAACCTGGAGGCTGCCATGCTGCCGCACCTGGGTGTGTACATTGTCGAGGCATAACCGCAGATGCTGCAGATGTGGAGAGTTCGGTCCGGTTATTTTCTGTGTGTTTTCCTCTCCAGGTGAGAACAACCTGCTGAAGGTGAACGAGCTGGTCTGTGCTCTTTATGACCCCTATAAATCTTATCAGCTGCAGTATGGAGACCTGGAGGAAGCTCACCTTCTTATCCAGATCAGTGCTGTACCTTTGGTTAGACATCACACATACACACACACATAAAATAATAGATTTATTTAAACCACATCAACTGTTATTTTCTGCTTTCTATTTTCGTTCTTTTCCCTGTGTTTATGCTTCCTTCATTTTCTCTCCACTCTATTAAGGAACACGGGGAGGTAATTGACTGCGTGGAAGAGTTGAGCCACTCTGTTGGCAAGTTGTTTGGCCTGGCCAGTGCTGCAGTGGACCGCTGTGTCAAACTGACTGATGGACTGGCCGTGTGTGGCCTCCTCAAAGCCCTCAAAGCTCTCTTCACAAAGTAAAGATCCTCCATTGTCACATACTATAGCAATTTCATTCCACATATAGCCACATACGAGGTGTTGGCCCCCGTTTGCTTTATTGATTATAAATAATTTGCTTCATTGTAGACACGTGTGGTCCTAAATTTAATGTAATTAATTTGCTGGATTTAACATTGTGCCGGTTGCAGGTATGTGTCGGACTTCTCCAGAACACTGCAGTCAATCAAGAAGAAGTGTAAACTGGAGGATACTCCCAGTTCATCTGTTTTCCAGGAGGACTGGACAGCCTTTCAAAACTCTGTCAGGTTAATGTTCCTCTTGTTTTGTTACATTTGAGACAGTTTAATCAGAATACTGTTTTTTTTATCAATAACAGTTTTCTGTTTTTTATTTTTACAGGATAATCGCCACTTGTGGAGAATTACTGAGACAATGTGGAGCCTTCGAGCAGCAGCTCTCAAACAGGTAAGAGAACAGTTATAATATGATTCTGTTTGTTTTTTGTTTTTCTCTCTCAACTTTAACTATTCATCACCTTGAAAATTATATAACTCGTGGGACACAGTGCCACCTCTTTAAAGAAATGCGTGTGTTCTCTGAATACATTGTGTCCCTTCTCATAGGATCCTGGGCACAGCAGGTAAGTACTTGTCTGAGTCGTACAGCCCACGCAGCCTGGCAGGCATCCAGGAGGCCAGCTCCACAGAGAGGAAGAGCGCCACCAAGAACCCCTGGCAGGAATACAACTACCTCCAGAGGGGCAATATGGCAGAATACAACAGCCTGATGGAGGTCCTTTACTCCCTAAAGGTATGGAGCAGTGCATGGTGTCAGAGAGAGGGCGTTCTGTGAAAGGAAGTGACTCTTATTTTACTGTTCAGATGGTTAAACAAGGTCCTTTTCCCCCTCATCTTGCAGGAGAAGGGCACAGGTAACTCCAGCCTGTTAGCAGAGCCCAGAGCAGCCCTGACCAGACTCAACCAGCAGGCCAACCAGCTGGCCTTCGACTCCGTCTTCTTGCAAATCAAGCACCAGCTCTGCCTCATCTCCAAGATGGAGGTAATTAAGTTTCTCATTTCCAGATGATTCAATTTGAAATAAGGGTTGACACCATTTGAGTGCATCGCTGAGAGCTTTTGGATTGTCTGCGCGTGCTACATTTGAGCACTCGACGTACTGTCTATTTTAATCCCACCTCGTGCCGTTTGATTCTCCTTTGCGCTCAGAAACAAGAGGAGCCTGGTTTGGGAGAGAGCTACACAGAGGACCTGCCCACTTTCAGCCTGTCGCCACAAGAATACATTACAAATGTAAGTCAGGTTTGAATCTGCGGCATGACATTCATGCAAATCATCATTAGTTGCATTGCAGATCATTACATAAAACAGCAGGACTTGTTTTATAAGGTGAATTCAAACAAGAGGTCTTTTTGTACATAGCTGCAACACAGACTAGCACAAACCGTAATACAGCTCCCAGACACCGAATACATCACACTCTGTGTCTTTCCCTTCCAGATAGGTCAGTACCTGATGTCTCTGCCTCTGCACTTGGAGCCATTTGTGACTCAGGAGGACCCAGCACTTGAGATGGCCCTGCACGCCGGGAAGCTGCCTTTTCCTCCAGAGCAAGGTCTCTAACCATCAGCCCCGATTCTCCTTCCAATCAAACGCTCCACATGACATCTGTTTCTTTTCATCTCTCTCTCTTCCCCTTTCTCTCTTTCTTTCTATCAATATTTCTTCTTCCACAAAGCCTTCCTGTACATTTCTGAAACCCAAAACTACTTTCCATTCTCATTTCTTTATATTCATCGATTCTTATACAGTCCTCAATATTCAAAGTGAGACGGTCACTTCAGGTACAAGGAATTCCCAGGTAATTGTCATGTAATAAAATTGGATATTTATTATAGATTATAGAGTATATACAGTGACATCCAGCTTATCTTTCTTTTTTATGCCATGGCATAAAAGAGAATATAGAGCTTTCTCTTTTTTATCAGTATTTTTTACACATTTTTCTGACTCAGTGATGTGAGGTCTGTTCATTTTGAAAATCAAAAGCAGTGCCAGCATAATATAAATATTTGAAAACTGAGTTCAAAGGAAACACCGCTGACCCGTGTTCTTTATTAGCTCGGTAGAGTGCAGTTTTATTTGATGGGAGAATAATCCAGAATCATTTTAAAATAATAAAATGTTCCAAACACACATTTCTCATACACACATAAGATGCAGCATTAAAGCAGAAAGGAAAGACGTAAGTTTGACCTCGACATATTTACTCTATTTTCCAAGATACTTGGTTACCTGGTTATAAAGCAGTTATGAAAAGAGCTGAGAGGTCAGATTGTTTCTGGCACAAATGTATGATGGAACCTTAAAACCTTTGCCAAAAACCCATTTCTTTTCTATGCATTTTCTTTTAATGTCATCTTCATCTTTCATCTTCACACCACTCCATCTCTTCTTTTATACTTTGAAGTGACGCACTTCTGAAACATCCCCTCCCTTGTGTTCTGTCTCAGGTGACGACCTACCCGAGCTGGACAACACAGCGGACTACTGGCTGGGCTCCATCGCTCGGGCAACTATGCAGACCTACTGTGACGCCATCCTGCTCATCCCCCAGCTGGGCACCCATTCCACTAAACAGCTGGCCACAGACATTGGTACGGTAACCAGAGCACCGGACAGACTCGCATACCTCCTTACGATGACTGTGCAAACCAATGACATACAATTACAATACCATTAACAGTCCCAGGGGAAAAATTGGATGAAACAGTAACTCCCCGTGCGTTGCATCACTGATGACTTCTCTTCCTGCTCCACAGACTACCTGAGCAATGTGATGGACGCCCTGGGCCTGCAGCCCTCCCGCACCCTGCAGCACATACTCACCCTGCTGAGGGCCAAACCCGAAGACTACAGACAGACCGCCAAACTGCTGCCTCGCCGACTGGCCTCCACCATCGCCGCTCTCCGAAGCATCGACTACTAACACAGAGAGAGAGGGGGAGTTGGACTGTGTGGGTTTAGGGGCGTCGGGGACTCGCGGACACGTCTAAACCAATCCCAGGTTGTTGACGCAATGAAGAAGAATGTGATATTAATAGTTGTCAGGTCTCATGTTACAGCCCCTTAACTTAAAAAATTTGGGGGGGCGGCAGCATTTTTAGGATTATAATCCCACCCAAATGGGATTTATGGGAATATTAGGGATTGAAATCAGGGTGGTTCAGACTTTTTTTATTTTATACTAGTCAATGTTGAAATAAGTGTCACTTTGAATGATGCCTCGCCGGTGATAATGCCTTCAAGTCAAGCCAAAGAGGTGATGAGGTCTTGACTATACATCTTTAATTTCTGCATTTTTTTTAATGTCACGGAAGCATCTGAAGAAGTAACAAGTAAAATGTGTATCAGGGGACGCGTGAGTGTTTGAAATCTATATGAGCGATTATATTTGTTGTTAATTATTTGTCATACTAATAATTATTCATCTATTACATTAAATTATATTACAGTAATATTTCTGATAACAGCTGTGTTGTTTCCTGAGCTTTGCATTCAGCAGTTGAATCCTGTGTGACAGGTGGGGGTGATCTCTCTTTCATTGTAGTTGGGGCTGGCTGGACAGATGATATGGATAATCTCCATCTGGACATTTTTCCATATTTTATCTAGTATCATAAGAAAATCTGTACATAAAACATTGACATTCACACTAAAATTGAGCCTATTGTGTTTTTATTAAGATTTTATTAACCCGATGAAATAGGAAGTGGGAAGAGTTTGCAATGTTATCAGTGTAATAAATGTGGCTTTCACTGCTTAATGCCCCTTTCACAGTCCTGCATTGGTTAAGCTATCTGTGTGTGTCCAGTGTCCTTAAAGTGCCTCTTTTTTTGTCCTTAACTGATGCTGGATGTATTTTCACCCTCAAGTCATGAAAATTGCCATGTCTGTCACATCGAACTGTCGGGGGAATACCTGCAGAAGAACTGACTTTAACACAGAAGTGAGACTGAGAGGAGAGGAGGCGTTGGATTTATAGGATTCAAGGGCTTCAGTTCTAATATTATATGTTTTTTTTCACCATTTCAGACCACGGTATTAACAAAACCTATTATTTTTGTAAACCAAAAACACCAAACATCACCTTCGTTCAGATTCTCAAATGTGAAGATGTACTTTTTATTTTTGTCTCTTTTGTGATGTTAGACTAAATCTCTTTAGATTTCACAAACAAAAACAGCATTTTTCTGACATGTTCCACTGTGTCATCATAAACAAATCAAATTAGGTTAACCGATAAGGAAAATAAAAGTTAGTTGCTCACAATAAAACAACGCAACAACAATAATGGTAACAATGAAGAAGACATTAGACAAAAAGAAAACTCGATCACATCCTTTAAAAAGGACTTTCTCAGTCCCTGTGAATGATCGTGTGGCCCCCCCGGCGCTCAGCTCTGCCCCGCGCGCCGCCCAGAGACGCGGCCGGAGCATCCTCCTCCTCCTCCTCCTCCTCCAGCATCCCACGCCTCTACCTGCTCTCCTCCAACATGCTCCACTGTTTGGCCCTGACGTCAGCCGTCACCGCCCTGCCTGCCTGCAGTGTCGGCGCCCACAGACGAGATGCTGCCGACGGAGACCGGAGAAGCGGCCTCGCCGTGAATCCCGAGCGGAGGAGGAAATCAACGCGCACGGAGGAAGCGCGGAGGGAGGGAGGGAGGGAGGGGAGAAGGAGGGGGATAAAGAGGTAAGGGGGAACGCGCACACATACACGCACACGCGCGCGAGGAAAAAAAAAAAAAAAAACTTTCGGATGGGGACACCGACACGCGCGCTTGTCACATCTGGCGCGGCGCGCAGAGACGCTCCGCGGCGGGCTGAGGCGCTGCGCCCCGGCTCGGTTTGGAGGAGCCCCCGCGGAGGAAGCGATTTAAGGGAAGACACCAGGCGGGTAAACGCCGCCGGCCCGTTACCTCCCACCGCGGATGCGAGCAAATAAGCTTTTTAAATAGGGTGGAGCTGCGGGCTCCTTTGAATAAATGATGAGGGATCCCGCTCCGCCCGATTTGCTGGATTTGACGCGCTGAACTGTCGCTCTGTTTTTTTGTTTTTTTTTGTTTGTTTGTTTTTTTCTTCTCGCCCTCGGGATGGCACAGGTGTGATGATGTGCGAGCGGACACACCGTTAGAGATGAGATGATGATGGTGGTGATGATGATGATGATGATGATGGCTGCTGGCCGGTGCGGGACGAGCCCGAGCGTTCACGTAAAGCGCCCCGACGGCGGCTCTCCATGGAGGCTGTTTACGCAATCCGACGCAGTGTTTGCGAGTGGGCCGATCTGATGCTTACCCCACCGTCCGCCAGCGATATGATGATCCCCGGGAGGCGCCGGGCCTTTGTGTTTCCGTGAAATATGCTCAGGCCTCGCGTAAAACAACACAAAGTGCCGGAGCCGTCCCTGCGCCGAGACCGGGGGATGCTCTGAGAGAAAGGAGGGAAGAGGAGAAGAGAGAGAGAACAAGGGGTGGAGGGGACACCTCTCTGGGTTTACGGCGTAAAAAGCGGGGGAAGCCACCGGACTGACCATGTCGAAAGTTGTCAGTAACAAGGAGAAGAAATCCTTCAGCAAAAAGCTGTTCCGGAGGAGCTCGGTGCGCTCCGTGGGCAGCTTCATGAACAGAGTTCTCCGGACTCTGTCCACGCTGTCTCATTTCGGCACCGACGAGCAGGCCGCCGAGGACGAGAAGGACGACGCGGCTCTCATCCCGACCACCATCGGGGGGTCGGTCCCGTCCGACGACAGCGACTGCGGGGGTTTCCCGTTCGGGGACAAGGTGCCGGGGGTCGCCGGGCTCAAGAACCACGGGAACACCTGCTTCATGAACGCCATCCTGCAGTGCCTGAGCAACACCGAGCTGTTCGCGGAGTACCTGGCCCTGGAGCAGTTCAGAGGGGAGGAGAGCACCGGTGGGGGCAACGACAAGGCCAAATCCAATGGGGTGCTGGTGCAGAAGAAGGGGGGCCAGCAGCAGCAGCAGCAGCAG